>VBSM01003199.1:9698229-9715582 GCA_008086735.1 Cheirogaleus medius | reverse complement strand
GATAGAGCTGGAACCCATTCTATTAAGTGAAGTATCCCAAGAATGGAAAAATACTCACCACGTGTACTCACCAGCAAGTTGGTATTAACTGTTCAACACCTAAGTGGACATATAGGAATAACATTCATCGGGTGTCGGGCAGGTGGGAAGGGGGAGGAGGGGATGGGTATATACATACATCATGAGTGAGATGCGCGCCATCTGGGGGATGGACACACTTGAAGCTCTGACTTCGGGGTTGGGGGAAGCGGGGAAAGGCAACACACATAACCTAAATATTTGTACCCCCATAATATGCTGAAATAAAAAAGAAAAAAAAGAACTACCATAATGTTTCCCATAGCAGTTGCACCATTTTACATTCTGTCCAGCAGTGCACAAGGATTCCAATTTTCACACATCCTCACCAACACCTTTTTTTTAATTCTTAAAACTTTTATCATTTTAGAGCAGTTTTAGATTTACAACAACATTAAAAGGAAGGTGTAGAGACTTTCATTACATCCCTAACCCCACACATGGGCAGCCTTCCTCATTATCAATGCCACTTGCCAGAGTGGGACATTTGTTACAACTGGTGAACGTGTATAGACACATTATAATCACTCAAAGTCCACAGTTTACATATTAGAGTTCACTCTTTATGTAGTGTAGTTCTAGTGGTAATGAACTTCTCAGCCATTTTTTTTTTATGGTTTTGGTTTTTTTACATCTGGTAATGTTTTAATTTCTCCTTCACTTTCGAAGGACATTTTTGCTAAATATAAAATTCTCCATTGGCACTGCTTTTGTTGTTGTGGTTGTTTGATTGTTTTGTTTTGTTTTGTTTCAGAAGTTTAAATATATTATTCCATTGTCTTGTGGTCTGCAAAATTTCTGCTGAGAAATCTGTTCATTATCTTATTGAGGATTGTCTTCACATGAAAAGTCTCTTCTTCTTCTTCTTCTTCTTCTTCTTCTTCTTTTGATACTTTTAAGATTCTTTCTTTGTTTTTTGCTTTCAGTTATCTGATTATAACGGGTCATGGGTCCTGGAGTGTGTCTCCTTGGTGTTATTGTACTTGATGTTTCTTGAGCTTTTTTATTTGTATATCCATGTATTTCTTCAAATCTTGGAATTTTTGACCATTACTTCTTCAAGTAAGCATTTATCCCTTCTCTTACTCTTCTCTTTTTGGATTCTCATAATGGACATATTAGTCTTCTTGATGGTACTCCACAAGTCCCTTAGAACCTGCTCACTTTCCTTCATTATTTTCTGCTTTCACTTCTGGGGTGCAATAATGTCAAATTACCTGTCTTTACATTCCCTATTTCCTTATTTTGCATGTTTTAATCTAGTATTGAACCTCTGTAGTAAAAATTTAAATTCAGTTGTATTTTTCAGTTCAATCATTTGGTACTTTTTAAATAATTTCTATTTGTTGATATTCCCATTTTATTCATATATATTTTTTTCCTGATATTCTTTAGTTCTTTGTCCATATTTTCCTTTGTATTTTTTAGTATATTTAAGACTGTTGTTTTAAAGCCCTTTCTGAAAGCCCTGAAGCTGGTGTTTCCCCAGGGACAGTTTTGGGGGATTTATTTGTTCCTTTGAATGGGCCATATTATACCATTTTTTGGTATGCTTTGTAATCTTTTGTTGAAAATTGGGTGTTTTATTCTATCTTGTGCTATTACAACAGAATATTATGGACTGGGTAATTTATAATAAACAGATATGTATTGGCTCACAGTCCTGGAGGCCGGGAAGTCCAACATCAAGGTGACACCACCTCATGAAGGTCTTTTTGCTGTATCATCACATAGCAGGAGGCAGAAGGGAAAAAAGAGAGAGCCCACTATTATTTTTATTTCTATTTTCTATATTTAGACATGAGGTCTCACTCTGTAACGTGGGCTGGGTGCAAAAGAGTAATAATAGTTCACTGCAGCCTTGAACTGTTAGGTTCAAGTGATCCTCTCACCTCAGCCTCTTAAGTGGCTGGGATTACAGGCAGTAGTCACCACATCTGGCTCTAAAAGCCATTTTATTAAGACATTAAACCGACCCTCATAGCTTAATCATCTCTTACAGGCTCTACCCCCCAATGCTATTAAATTGGCAATTAAATTTCAACATGAGTTTTAGAGAAGACAAACATTCAAATGAAAACGTTGGTTGTTTGAAAAGACATCCACTCCTCTCAGTGTTCGCAGACTGGCTCTGTGCACGAGAAGATATTTACTAATCAGCTTGGCATGGACATTCAGAGTATTTTCAGGCCTTTGGGGGGCATGTTTCTTTACTGAGCCTATATGGATCTGTTTTATTTTTGTTTTTGTCTGTTTGTTTGTTGCTTTTTTTTTTTCTAATTCCCTGATATACATAGTTGCTTTTAAATATTTTCTTAGGAGCCTCACCCCTGTCTCCTGCTTCTTTTTCATGCCTTAGCTATTGTACTATATTTCTCTTCCTAAATTATCTCGTCCCCATGCATCTGCAGGTCTGTAGTCTACTTGTACACAGTTTTCACAACCTACCCCCATTGTTCCCCATGACTTTTGGTCTCCTGAGCTCTGAGTTAGGTGACATAGAGACAAATCCCATACACAGCCTTTACACAAAATAGAAATTGCAAATTCGATCTACTACACTTTCTGTGGTTCATAGATGGGGACTAGAGGCCAACTTACTAATTTCCCCACACTGTTACACATCATACCAATGATGTGAGGGGACAAGGTTGAGTAAAATCACAATGACATTTCCTACTATTTTGAATGTGACTTTTTAAAATTGTCATTCTCTTGATTGTTTTAGATATTTGACTGATTTTCAGAGCTTCTACTTAGTCATTTTCCAATTGTTTATTTAGTGTCTTCGTAGGGGAACAAGGACCTGAAGACTGCATATGTGATGTTAGTAAAGGAAAGGGACCCAGGATGCCTCCAAGGCTATTGGGCTGAGCAACTGCAAGGATTAATCACCACTGATTCCAAGTGTGATTTAAGGCAGGGAATAACTTGGATAGTTTTAAATAAGTTATTTTCATTTTGTGGGGGATTAACTAATGCCCACCAATGTGAATCATTTTGAAAATATTCACACTCTAGGAGTTCAACTATCTTTAAATTTCTAAGATAAATGTAATTAGCCTTCATCTAACCTAAGACTGGTTTCCTCATTTTTCATGTCTCATTCAAAGTTGAGCCACATCTCAGGATATTTATGTTGGAAATATCATTTTCCTTCATGGCACACCTCATCAATGAGTCATGTCTTCCCACACGGACTCACTATAACAGTGACATCAAAATAGTCTGACACCATTACTTTCATAAATAATGTCATGTGTAGGACATTACATTTCCTATCCATATTGGACTGTGGCAAACTCTTTACAGTGCCTTGTCACAGCCTTCATGCATCTTTTATAGCCCTTTCCAGCCCTTTCCATGTTCTGTTTCCCAGGAGTATCTGCTCTGACAAGAGTACACTGATCTCTCAAGCTCCTTTGATAGTGTGTGGGTCACAGTGCACACTGTGTATGTCCATCAGACAAAAGAAAATCTCAACTAAGTAGAACCAGACTTAGCTGTGATAGCTAAAACATGCATAAAATCACACACTGTGTCAAACCACATCTGACTTGTCAACAGCATACATCCAGGGTTATCGCATTATGTTTTCCCCAAGAACAATAAGTAGGTGAGTACTTGTTTGACATTTTTCTGCTACTGAAAGATCCATTTCCAGCATGGTAACCTCAGATTAAGGACGATTACCTGAAGTTTAGATTTTTTATTCCTTGCGAGGTAGACCTGCTTATAGTTTTTATATATTATAGTATTGTATCCTTCACCATAATCCACCAGAATATATTTAAATTTAAATTTAAGGGCTTAGTTTCAGGCCAATAACTTCTTGTACAATAATTAGCAACACAGTTGAAAAGTTCATAACACAATTTTTTGATTAATAAGAGGTACTTATTGAATAATGGCAGACATTATAATAATGGCAGACATTATAATTATATTTTGTTTTAAATAAGAGGTCTGTTTGTTATTTGTCCTTCTTTTAATTGGGTGAAATAAGAATTGGCAGATGTATTTTAATCTTCAGTAGAAATTGAACCTTTCTATGTGCTCTCAGGGAGGGTTTAAGCTTGGGAAGCTATTTTTTGGTTGTAGATTTTAAGTAAAAAGAGTGTGGGGCCAGGGATCCTACAACAAGCTCTGGCAGATCAGGCTGAGGATCAGCCCCAAATACATGGGTTTGTGCAGAGAACAAGGTCAGCGCTAGAGGAAAGCCTGAGGGATGAGGGCACAGTCCTTCCTTCACCAGCTAAACCACAGAATGCAGCAGGAAAGGATGGCAAACCAAAAAGGCTGTGAGAACTTGGTGAGGGCAGCAGGGAGGAAAGGCAGGTGTGAATGGCGCCAACTTAGGAGAAAGAGGAAGGCAGGGCCTAAGTCAACAGAAACACGTGAGTGGGGGACGGGATTTCTGAACTGGAGTTTCCTTCTCCGTCTGCTCCTTGGTGAGCATAGTCTTAAGAGACTGGGAGAACGCTGCAGATTCCAAGAAGATGAGGGTCTAGACACTGGCAAATTCCTAAGGCCACAAACTCAGCTCAATTTGGTTGTGACTTGCTTCCCTGAGGCCTCTACATTTCAATTCTTAACCTCTTGTAGAATTTTTTTCCCTTAAACCTGGCTTAAATTATAATGTAGAATTATTTTAACCTGGTTTTTCTGCTATTAAAGTGTATAAAGTCCTTTGTAAAATAATTTCTAAGACAGATCTTGAACAAAATAAAGCTTCAAACCTGGCACTATTGCTGTCACATAAAAAGTGAATGGATGGAAAATGTTATAAACCGTATATTTTTATGGTGTGTGTATTTAAATGCTTAGATTTAATCTCCCAATGGAGTAAAGTTAAGCCATTTGCTTTGATTTAGATTTGATTAATGATCTTCAGTTTTTCATTTAGATGGTATGTTACCATTGATCTGACAAAGTATTTGTGCTATTTAAGTGTTTCGTGGGGAAAAACAAAATAATTTAGCAGGATATGTTGCAACCACCTCACAAATTGCTTGCCAAATTGCCCTACTCACACATAAAGACTTGAAATGAAAGAAACTCTGAAGCCTGTGTTAAACAGAGATAACTGAAAAGTCTCACACGTAGTATGAATCACATGGAAGCAATGTGAGATTTTTTAATGCTGTTCTCTTTTGCTTTACAGTATATTTAAATATATTTATATACCTCTTAATCAGTGTTCCTGTTTCCATTTTTGCTACTTTCTAATTTCTGCAGTGGTTAGGAAGTGCCATATCTTCTGCATATCATGGTTTTTTTTTTGTTTTTTTTTTGAGTATTTTGCGTAAATGCTTGGTGATTTTTAAAAAAAAAACAAATATATTATAATATTAATGATGTAATTATATATTCACATTTGAACTTCTCAGTGTCTACAAAATAATGCTTTTTGGTAAATATCTTTTATAGGCTTAAGTGAATTTTGAAAGCTTTGAATTTACGTGTAACTCAAACAGTTTTATTTTTTTAAAAATTGGATATCAGTTTTCAAAGCTCTATTAAAAAAACTCCATTTTTTTCTTATCCCTTTAAGATCTTACTATTATTCTTCCACTTGAATTTCAGTGGACACTGTTTATTTTCTTGCATAATTATAGCCATGGTGATAATATTTGTCATGTATTTAACACTGTTTAGTATAATCATGTGCCACACAGTGATCTTTTGGTCAACAATAGACATCACGTATGACGGTGGTCCCATAAGATTATAATACTGTATTTTTACTTCACTTTTTCTATGTTAGATAATTAGATATGTTTAGGTACTGAAATATTTACCATTGTGTTACAATTGCCTACAGTATTCAGTACAATAACATACTGTGCCCATTGTAGCCCAGGAGCAATAGGCTAGACCATATAGCCTAGGTGTGTAGTAGGATATATCATCTAGGTTTGTATAAGCACACTCTATGATGTTTACTCCATGACAAAATTGCCTGGAAGTACATTGTTCAGATGATATTCACATTGTTAAACTATGAGTTACTGTATATAAAATGTTTTCATGTCATCTATTAATCTCCTTAATCCACACCAGATGGATATGAGTCAATAAAGATTGCGGCTTGTTGGCATGTATATCATTGTCTGATACAGAAGGCTCTGTGTGTGTGTGTGTGTGTGTGTATGTGTGTGTATGTATACATAAAATCTGTATGTGTATATATACAAATATATACACATAATTCATATCTCAATATCTTGCATAAGGGCAGTGAAATTCTTTGTTTGATTTTGTTCCAATTAATTGTGTACCTTCAAGTTTTTTTTCTAGACTAAACTTGGATAAGTTGAGAAATTTTCAGCTATTATTCAACTCTATTTTTCTGTCACCAAAAAACAGTATCTAAACCCTCCTTTCATTCCTTTCAAATTCAAATACCTTATAATTTATTTTTATCAGTCTTTTTTTATAGAATGTTGGGCATTATAATCAGTATCTTTACTGAGATGGAAACATCTTTATCAATAACAAAAAAACCTATAAGATGTTTGGTGTTTCTTTTGGCTTTTGTAGGTCACTTATTTGTTTTTCCATTTAGATTTCAGACTATAAGCTAGACCTGCTAGACTCCACAATACAGACTTGGCATGTGTGTCACTGAGAACTCTTTTTATTTCAATTGGTAGGAAAAGTGAAGAAAAATAGACATAAGTGAAAAAATTGAATTTACTTTCTTAGGAAAAAAAAAATCTGAGTGGTAGACTTCAGGAATGGTCTATTCAGATGCCCAAAAGATGTCAACAGAATCTAGTTTCTCTGTCCCCCTCTCTCTCCTCTCTCAGCTCCACCTTCTCAGTGTTGATTTTACTTTTATACAAATTCATCCTTTTTATTTTAGATAAAATCTCCAGACAGTAAAACAGAATTTACACACTGTATAATTTCTCAGCTTAAAGATCAATGAAAAACAGGAGCACTTCTACCATCTGCAAAAGTCAAATAAAATGTCCCGGTCTGACTCCCATTGGCCAGAAATCAGGTATATGATCATTCTCGACCAGTTGTAATTACCTGGAGGATGGGATATGTTAATTGGTTTCTGCCAGTTAGGCTCCACCCTGAAGACTGAGGGAGCATCTGCCTACCCCCACTCTGTCTTAAGAGAAAGAATGTTGGCACGCTCTTTTCCCAGGTTACAAAAGTAACAAATGTTTCTTATAATCATACAATCCTTTTTGTCCTTTTTTGACTAAATTTTTAACATTGATAGATAAAGTATTAATTAGATGATACAGACTTTCAAACAGAAATCTTTTAAAACATGAAGTCAAAGGAAAATTATCACGTACTACGCAACTATGCCAACAATGGTTAACATTCATGCTTCCTCTTTTGTGACATGGAGTTGCCCCTAGGAAGAAGATTCACAGCCACAAGGTTAATTTTCCATCTCTCCTCTTCATATAGTTTTGGCCCTGTTACTAGGTCTAACCAGTGAAATAACACACATTATATTATTATATGCTACTGTAATCTTAGGGTTTTTAAGAAGAATTTATGCTGTCTCCACCCTCTCTCCCTTTATCTACCATCTGGATGTAGAGAACTCTGAGACACTAAAATATTTCCAATATTACCTCCATAAAATGGAGGTAGCCAGGGTCCCCGAATCACCATATGGAGGTAAACCACTGCAACCAGAAGCACCTGCAATGGGCTGTTACATAAGGGACAAATAAGTTTCTAAAAAATGGGATTTTAATTACTGAGTAGCTGCTGATACTCTAATTAATACAAAATCAAGTGACGATGGAATACTTTCTATACCAGCTATGTCTAATTGTCACTGTTCATTCTATTATTAACACATCACTGGGAGGATGGACAAGTAGATAGACTTTATTTCTTTTTATAATATTTAATTTCTTTGGAAATAAAAATGAATCTAATTTTTAAAACCATGTTTCTGGATGACAAAAAATATAACTTTTATTTTACTGTGCAGTGTATTATAAATAGCAATTATTGTTTAGAATAATTATCTCAGCATCATACCCACTAATAACTTAAACTTTCTCTATCTCACTTTAAAGGGACTTTTAGACAGATGGCAGAGGCCTAGAAGTGGACAGGACTTGGATATGTGCAGGCAATTGTGAATAGTTATGATTCCAAATGTCTTAAGCCAAAAATATGAAAGGAGAGTTTTGAGCAGTGGAACAGGAGAGCTAGCAGGGGTTAGGTCATGAAGGGCATTGAAGGACGACTTCAGGAATTGAAGAGAATAGAGTTGCTGAAGGATTTTAAGCAGAGGAGTCAGGACTGTGTTTTAGAAAGTTTACTCTGGACTTCCAGTGGAAAAAAGCTAAGTAAAGGCTCTTCTCTCTGAAACCAAATGAAAACAAAAAGAACAAGAAACAGAAAATACCATCTACAAAACCTATGAAAAGCTGCCCAATTGCAGACTTCCATCTACGCAGTTCTGCCAGTTGCAGTGAGCACAGGTCAAGTACGGAGGCTGAGAACAAACACTTGCTGAAGAGATGTTGACAGCAAAGACCTCCGAAGGTGATATTCTTGTTAGGAATGCCTTGCTAAGATCAACATGTTCTGGGCAAGTGGAAATATTTCCAAAGCGATGTGCAACTGCCTTTGGTGCTACAGAGTAGCAAGGGAAAGGTGGGTGAGTAAAGAAACAGGTGGACACTACATTTTTATAAGAATAAAGTTACCAGGATGGAGAATGGAAGTCACTTCTTCCACTGAGTTCCATATTTTAGCTAAAAAGAAGTAAATGGCAAATGGATTCATAAAGGACCTGTGACATAGAGGCATCAGTTTTACTCAACAGATTTCCTGCTGGCCTAGAGAAGACCAGAGCTCACGGGGTTGACTCTTATTGCCAAGGGTTCAGAGACAGTGGAACGAAGTCCAGCAGTCTCCGGGCTCAGTCCCTTTCCTTGGCCTCTCATCTTCATTGCCATCAGATGAGGGAGGCATAAGAGAGACCTAAAATGCATAATAAACAGAAATGCATCAGTAGGGGACCCATGGAAAGGTAGTGCAAAAAGTGGTTGAGCAAAAAGCAATAAAGAGGATAAAAGAGTACAGACCACTGTTACCTGCCTTCATTTTTCAGGTATTTGTGTGCACAAGGCTTGGGCTTGTATTTTCCATATGCTAAGGATCAGTTTTCTAAAGGGTACAATAAGAGTGAAAAAACTTAGCTCTTTGCTTAGACAGCTAATATAAAATTTAATTATTACTAGGCACTTAAAATTATAAACCAAAGAAAATTTAGGGTTTTTGTAAATATGGGAAATTCTCCAATATGATTGTCTTACTTAAGAGAAAAAGTACAGGAAGATATCCATGGCCAGTCCTTACTCAAGTACCATGTCCACATGTTGAAGACTGTGTCTCTTTTAATGAAAGATGTTCTGCCCCTAAAATATATTTCACACTTTTTTTAGGACCTTAGAACCAACTCTTCTGTGATTGGTCTCATTTAACATTCCATAATGTGTTCTTCTTAGATATTATTAACTGCTGATACTTTTTCCTCCCTACAACTACACAGCTTCTAGGTGGTCCAGTCATATTTCCTTTATCCCGCACTTGTTGGGCCAATGATGTTTGGAGCAGCATCTTGTACTGATTTGGTTGCTATTTTTTTCCATAAAAACAAAAGAACATGCACTTTAAGTGAAATAAATAAGGACTATAGATAGCTTGCATTCTTTCACATAAGATTTTATCATCAAATGAGTTTGTGGCAAATGTTTCTTCAGATTTTTAAAAATTACTTATTTGCAATTTTGTGAACCTGGGTAGGGAAGGTATTATAGAGCTGTTTTCTCTAAATCTGATGTGGCCATGCCAACTTCCCTGCTTCTGACACTTCAATGGCTGTCCAGTTATTCCATAATAAGTTTCAAAACTCCTAAAATAGGGAAATGATCTTCTGTGATCAGATTCCACATTACTGAGCCAGGATTAGTTTTGGCCAATTCTCACTCTATTTCCCAGGAATTATTACACTTTTTGTCACTTCCTTGATTGGCTGTATCTGGACTGTCCATCCTATTTCTCATGTTTCCTTTGTCTACATAACTCTATCACATATTTTACATTATATATATATGTATATAGATAGATTTTGATTTTTTTTAATTTATTTTTTAATTCATGCACATATTTTAAAGCTTATCTCAGAGTTCCAGTGAGGCTTCTTTGACAGAATACCTTGCCATTCGACCATACACCTCACTACTCCTCCTCCACCCTCTTCTCCACATACATACTGCACACTTCCATACACACAGAAGCCCAGCTGAGTTCCGCTTATTCAGTGTTTCTGTCCCTATTCTGTGCTCCTCTACTATCTTATTTATATCTCTATCAGTACATTTATCACATTGCATTATATATTTTTATTTATATTCTTACTTTTCTGCCCAGATTGAGTCTTTAAGGAAAGTCACTACACTGTTTTCATCTTTGAATTCCTAAAGTAAAAAAAAAAAAAAGAAAAAGATAGGCCATGGGGCTTAAAAGATGTTTATTGTTGAGGGATAAAAACACACCTATGAATCAATAAATGAGCTAATGAAAGAATGAATAAGTGAATGAGTTGACAGTAATGAGAAACTTGTGATTCTCTCTGCGGTTATGAGGAAACATGGAGAGCAGCAGTGCCCTTGCTATTGCTGGCAAAAGTTGCAATATTCCCAGAATTCTGGAGCCATTTGGACAATGTTAATTACCGACCTTATCATGGACTCATCAATAAGTTACCTGCTCCCAGCATCCAATATATATGCCAGCAAGACTCAGAGTCATCCATGTGTTTATGTTTTTTAAAGTAGCTTATATTAGCAGTAACTGTCTTACAGAAGATATTTCTTTACAACAAATGGCCAGCTGGTGTTAATGCTATTCTGCTACCTGAAACCATCAGCTCCACCCAGGAAGTCATCTGTCTCCCCAAATGCCCTGCAGAACAACTGTCATTGTTTAAATCAGTGCATTTTAAATAATTAAATTTTAATTTCAATAGAGTTCACTGAAAAATAGATCAATATGACTACACAGAGCCAAGGCAGTAGGAACTGGTTATAAGCACTTCAAATCTGTGCTCTCACTTGGTTTACAGTCAGCGAAGAGAGTGAGGCCTGTGCTATTTTCGATGAAGGGAATGTTTGGTTATGGAGTATGTTCAAGGGTTATGTTCAAGGTTTAAAACACTACGTTACTTTATCTTTTGTTAAGCATTATGCTTAGCCCTACTTGGCAGCTATGGCTAAAGATTGGTTGATAGAACCTATGGTTAGAAGGCTATTAAAGGTTAAAGGGTGAGTGTTTGGGTTATAGACACTTACTCTGCTCATTGCTAGCCTAAGGACTCTGAGAAAGTTATTTAATGACTCAGCTCCCTCCCTCCCTCCCTCCCTCCTTCCTTTCCTTCCTTCCTTCCTTCCTTCCTTCCTTCCTTCCTTCCTTCCTTCCTTTCTTTCTTTTATTCACAAAATATTTCTGAACTCTAATATGTACCAGCACTTAAACACTAGAATTCTAAAGTCAAATATGATATTGTTTCTGCTCTACAATAGCATTAGGAAAAGTAGGGATAATCTTACCTACCTTACAGGATGTGTTGAAATATGATAAAAACACGTGGTCCATAAGAGGTACTCACAAGTGGTAGCTATTTGTTTCTCTCTCTCTCTCTCTCTCTCTCTCTCTCTCTCTCTCTCACACACACACACACACACACACACAATTTTTTGTGGGGGATAGAGGGTATTTGACTTTTTGGTACTCCAGTAGGTTTTCAATATCTTTTATACCTGGGAAGAGAAAAGATATTATTCATACTTGTCAATGTTTGTGGTCATTAGCAGTTTGGTGGAGAAAAATAAAGGGTTGGGGAGAAAATGATACCTGAGTTTAACATAATGATTTGGTATCAAAGGTAGGTTTGAGTACAGGAAAGATGGTTGACTAGAGGCAGCTGGGGTGTGTCTCTTCTGCAAAGAGCAATCAGGATATTCATCAAATACCCATATTTCCATTAAATTGTCAGAGAAAAAAAATGCTTGAAGATAACAGGTAGATGACAGGGAAACACTGCAGGTAAAGGTAGAAGCTGGACTGTCTGTCTGGGACAACTGAGAGTCTTGAGTGGTACCCAGAACCAGACTTTGGGGAGGGGTAAGCAGGAGACCTTTGGAACACTGCACTCCTCCCTTGGACCTTTCCAATTTGGCTACAAGGCAACTCTTCGACCTCCACAGGTGTGCAGAGCAGCCTGGGAAGCTGCCAGGACATCACACTGAGGCCCAGCTTGAGCTCGCATGGAGCTCCACAGGCTTCTAAAACCTGGGCAGCTGCACTCAGAGCCAACTGGGGAGCCCTTTACCAGTGCTCTAAGCCTTCAACTGGTGATGCTTCTGCCCCACTTCTGGGTCTTGGAGGGAGATGAGAACCTTCACGATATCCCAAGACCCAAGGTCAAGTTTCACCACAGTAGTTGTGGGCCAGTGCAGGACAGAGAAGTGTCTGGACCACAAAGTCACTGCTCCCACATAGCACGGCATATCCCACCCACCCCACAACTGAACCATAGTAGAAGGACAGTTGACCTGCTTGAGTGTTCTATGGGCAGCTAGGCCTCTCACTGTCACAGTTAGAGCTTGAACTGGGGGGACCTAAGGACACGTCCCAGGCCTGATCCCATATTTCCAGAACTCAGTTGCATCATTCAGAGACTTGGAGAAGAGATCTGTGAATTGATCACAAATGGGGAGGGAGACTGTGCATGCAAAATTGAGAGGAGAATGTGGTGTGGGTTCACACTGCAGCACAGGCATGGAGCACCCTTCCTTCCATGGGAATGGCTGGGGAAGCCACGCCTATGATCCTGCATGGGGTACTGGGCAGGAGGGCTGGCAACCTGCAGTAGCCTTGCCGTCTGAGTGTGGTCACCTTTTCACTGGCCTGGTTTGTTTGGCTTGCTACTGGCAGCCAGATGCTAGAGGGAGATCCACCAGGCAAGGGGAGTGGGAACAGAGCAAAATCCACCCTCACTGACTGAAATGTGAATTCTGGACAGCCACTCCCCCACAAAAAAGGTTCTCTGGCATGGTGAAGGCACATCCACCTCTTCCTTGCTTTCTCGAGCAGCCTGGGAGCCAACCCTTAGATCACTGTTGAGACAGAGCTTGAGGTAGCCTTTGGGGAGTCTAGATGCAGGCTCACATGACCCAGCCCCATCTCACACCCCACATCCACCTTGGCAGTGGTGGAGCACAAGAAGGAGTCCCTTGGGAATCCTGGGTCCTGCCCAATGCCTGGGACATCCAAGTGCTTCTCCTAACTGAAGAGGGTTGGGCATAGGTCCCACAAACACCATCACAGCTGACTCTTTGTAAGTGCCACCTACTGACAGAGAGGACAATTTGCATTGCACCTTGCAGTATTTACTGATTCAGTCTTATAGGTCTTTGCTGACTTTTACCTTCAAGCAATACCTACTGACCTGGAGATTAAACTGAATGCCCCAAAATAATTCATACTGTTAGAAGTCCACAGGACTTAGGAAAGAGATAAGATTTCAGAAACCTTCATCTTTCCTTCTCAACAAGAGGCAGGGAATCTGTGCATACACATAGTACATCACTAATATAGCCTACAAATAAGTAGCTACTGAGAAAAACACCACAATAATGCTATCTATAACAAAGATATTCCTTTATAACCTAGGCCCCTCAAAAGCACTCAAATGCAAAGCCAAATGTCCTTTTGCAACATATGCTATAATCGCAGCCTTAAGAGAGAGTAAAAACATAATCTCATCTAAACAAAAGACATTTAAAAAACAAGAAGTGACATCCTTTCCAGATGAGAAGAAATCAGTGCAAGAACTTGGAAGTATGAAAAAATAGAGTATAATGACCCCACATAGGATCATATTGGCTCTCTAGCAATGGCTCTACCAGGGGCCCTCAAACTACGGCCCGCAGGCCATAAGCGGCCCGCTGAGAACATTTATCAGGCCCACCGGGTGGTTTTGCCCATTTTGTTTTTTTACTTCAAAATAAGATATGTACAGTGTGCATAGGAATTTGTTCATAGTTTTTTTTTTTAAACTATAGTCCTACCCTCCAATAGTCTGAGGGACAGTGAACTGGCCCCCTATTTAAAAAGTTTGAGGACCCCTGATTCTAGACCAAAACAACAATATTGAAATGACAGATAAAGAATTCAAAATATGGATTAGAAGGAAGCTCAATGAGATCCAAAAGAAAATGGAAAGCAAACTAGAAGAGGTGAGAAAAATAATTCAGGATATGAACTGAAAATTACTAAAGAGATAGATATATTAAATAATGAAACCAAACTGAACTTTTGGAAATGAAAAATTTATTTATGTAAATACAAAATATAGTGGAAAGTTTCAAATATACTAGATCAAGAAAAAGAAAGAATTTAAGAGCTTGAAGACAACTTTTTAAAATTTACACAGTCAGTCAAAAATGAAGAAAAAAAAGAAACAAAAGAAGTGAGCAAAGTCTTTAAGAAATATGGGGTAATGTAAGGTACCCAAATATAAGAATCACAGATATCAGTGAGAGAGAAGATGAAAAGCAAAAAGCTTAGAATACTTATTTGAGAGGATAACTGAGAAAAAATTCCCAGACCCTGCTAGAGATTTAGACATCTGGAGAGATTTAGACATCTGGGAGATTTGTTGCAGAAAAGAAATCACCAAGGCACATAATCATCAGAATGGCCAAAGCCAACATAAAGGAGGAACTCTTATGAGTCATGAGATGAAACCCATCTTACTAACAGCAGACTTCTCAGCAGAAATGTTACAAGCCAGAAGCAATTGGGGTACTAACTTTAAACAGAATAACTCTCAGCCAAGAATTTTGTATTCTGAAAAACTAAGTTTCATAAATGAAGGAGAAATAAACAGATAAGCAAACACTAAGGGAATCTATCACCACTAGACTAGTCCTATAAGAAATGTTTAAAGATGCTCTACACACCAAAAATAAGGGTTGATGCTCACTAGTATAAAAATACTTGAAAGTAAAAGCTCACAGCTTTTATAAAACAATAACACAAGGAAGAACAGAAAGCAACTAGGTAACAACATAATGACTGAAACAGTATCTGGCATATCAATATAACTTTGAATATAAACTGTCTAAATGCCCCACCTAAAAGATATAGGTTGGCAGAGTGGATAACAAAAACAAAATTCAAACATCTGATGTCTCCAGGAAACCCATTTAACTTGTAAAGATTCTCATAGACTCAAGGAAAATGAGTGGGAAAAAATATTTTATGCAAATGGAAACCAAAAGTGAGCAGGAGTAGCTACTCTTAAAGCAGATAAAATAGACTTTAAATCATCAACAGTAAAAAACAAACAAACAAACAAACAAAAAACCAAAAGGACAAACATGGTCATTGTGTAATGATAAATGGATGATTCAAGAAGAAGATATAATAATCATAAATATGTTGTGTCACCAGAGCTCCCAGATTCATAAAACAAACACTACTAGACCTTAGAAAAGAAGTAAACAGCAACACAATAATAGTGGAGGAATTTAACACTCAACTGATAGAATTAGACAGATCATTGAGGCATAAAATCAATAAACATTGGACTTAAACAGGACACTGGATCAAATGGACCTAACAGATATTTATAGAATATTCTACCTAAATATTGCAGAATATACATTCTCCTCATCAACACATGGAACATTTTCCAAGATGTATCATATATGATACCATAAAACAAGTCTCATCAAATTATCAGAAATCAAAATCATATGTATCTTCTCAGACCACAGTGGGATAAAACTAGAAACCAATTCCAAGAGGTAACTCCCCAAACTATACAAATACATGAATATTGAACAACCTGGTGCTGAATGATCTTTGAATTAATGATGAAATCAAGATGAAAATTTAAAAAATTTAATTGAATGATAATGATGACAAAATTTACCAAACTCTCTGGGAGACAGTAAAAGTAGTGCTAAAAGAGAAATATATAACACAGAATGGTCATGTAAAAGAGACAGAAAGGTCACAAATTAACAACCTAATATCACACATCAAGGAATTAGAAAAACAAGAACAAATCGAAGCCAAAGCTAGTAGAAGAAAAGGAAAAACAAAGGTCAGAGCAGAACTAAACAAAATTAAAACAAACAAAACAAATACAAAGCGTCAATGAAACAAAAAGTTAATTATTTGAAAAGATATACAAAATCAATAGACCACTAGATATGTTAACCAAGAAATGAAGACACAGGATTCAAATAAACTCATTCAGAAATGAAAAAAGAGACATTACAATTGATACCACACAAATACAAAAGAATATCTGAAACTGATATGAACATCTCTTAAGTACACAAACTAGAATATCTAGAGGAAATGCATACGTTTTCTTGGAAATACAAAGCCTATGAAGGTAGAATCAGGAAAAAATAGAAATCTCAAACAGACCAATAATGGATAGCATGATTAAATCAACAATAAAAAAAATCTTCTCCTTTTTTAGTGTTCCGTAGTTCTCCTTGTATAAATCTTTTGTATCTTTCGTTAAGTATACTCCTAGATATTTAATTTTCCTTGGGGCTATAGTAAACGGTATTGCATCTTTTATTTGAGTTTCTGCTTGATGATTCTTGGCATATATGAATGCTTCTGATTTGTGTATATTGATTTTATAACCTGAAACTTTGCCAAATTCATTTATTAAATCTAGGAGTCTCTTGGATGAATCCATGGGGTTTTCTAGGTATAATATCATATGATTGGCAAAGAGCGAGAACTTGATCTCATCTGCCCCCATTTGGATGCCCTTAATACCCCTCTCTTGCCCGATTGCTATAGCTAGGACTTCAAGCACTATGTTGAATAGAAGAGGAGATAGTGGGCATCCTTGTCTAGTTCCAGATCAAAGAGGGAATGATTTCAATTTTTCCCCATTTAGAATGATATTAGCAGTGGATTTGTCATAAATGGATTTGACAAATTTAAGGTATGAGCCATCTATGCCAAGTGCCCATCAATTCATGAGTGAATAATTAAAATTTGGTATATGCTCACAATGGAATATTACTCAATTCTAAGAAATGACAGTGAGCTAGCACCGTTTATGCTCTCCTGGATTAAGCTTAAGCCCGTTATCCAAAGTGAGGCAACACAAGATGAAGAAAATGGGCTCCACATCTACTCGTCATCAAATTGGTACTGACTGATTAAAACT
>VBSM01003199.1:9669652-9698129 GCA_008086735.1 Cheirogaleus medius | reverse complement strand
CCCTCTCTCCAAAAAAAAAAGCCCAGGACCAGACAGATTCACAGCTGAATTCTACCAGACCTACAAAGAAGAACTGGTACAAATTTTACTGAACTATTTAAAAAGATTAATAAACAAGGAATCCTCTCTAACTAATTCTGGAAAGTCAATATCACCCTGATACCAAAGTCAGTAAAAGCCACAAAAACAAAAAAAGAAAATTACAGACCAATATCCCTGATGAACGTAGATGTAAAAATCCTCCACCAAATACTAACAAACCAAATCCAAAGCACATCAAAAAGATAATTCACAGCAATCAAACCCATTTCATCCCAAGGATGCAAGGATAGTTCAACATATGCAAATCAATAAATGAGATTCACCATATAATCAAAATTAAAAACAAAAAAACATATGGTCATCTCAACAGATGCAGAAAAAGCATTCAATGAAATCGAGCATCACTTCATGATAAAAACCTTCAACAAAGTAGGCCTAGAAGGAACATACCTCAAAATAATAAAAGTCATATATTACAAACCCACAGCCAAAATCATACTGATTGGGAAATAGTTTAAAGTATTCCCCCTAAGAATAAGACAAGGATAGCCCCTCTTCTATCAACATAGTACTGGAAGTCCTAGCCAGAGCAATCAGTCAATGGAAAAAATTAAAAGGCATCCAAATCAGAAAAGAGAAAGTCAATCTATGCCTGTTTACTGATAATATGATCTTGTATCTAGGAAACTCTAAAGACTCCTCCAAAAGACACCTAGAATTGTTAAGTGAATTCAGTAAACTTTTAGGTTACAAAAGCAACATATGCAAGTCTGTAGCATTTCTGTATGCTAATAACAGCCAAGCTGAGAATCCAATTAAGCATTCAATCCCATTTATGATAGCTGCAATAAAATAAATAAAATAAAACATAATACAATACAATAAAATAAAAATATCTACCAACATACTTAACCAAGGAGATGAAAGAGCTCTATAAGAAGAAATGAAAACACTGTGAAATTAATCATAGATGACACAAACAAATGAAAAAACAATCAATGCTCATGGATTGGAAGAATCAACATTGTTCAAATGTCCATATCATCCAAAGTGATTTACAGATTCAATGCAATTCCCATCAAAATACCAATGCTATTTTTAACAGAATTAGAAAAAAAAATCCTAAATTTTATATAGCATCAAAAAAGGATCCAAATAACCACAGCAATCTTAAGCAAAAAGAACAAATCTGGAGAAATCACATTATCTGACCTCAAATTACTACCAGGCTATAGTAACCAAAACAGCAAGATACTGGTATAAAATAGATGTGTAGATCAATGGAAAGCAATAGACAACACAGGAATAAAACCATATATCTACAACCAACTCCTCTTTAACAAAGCAAACAAAAACATACACTGGATAAAGGACACCCTACTCAATCAACGGTACTGGGAAAATTGCATAGGCACTTTCAGAAGAATGAAAATGAATCCCTATCTCTCACCATATACAAAAGTAACTCAAGAGGAATTAAAGACTTAACTGTAAGACCTCAAACCATAAAAATTCTAGAAGAAAACTTATAAAAAACTATTTTTGATCTAGGCAAATAATTTATGACTAAGACTCCAAAAGCAAATACAACAAAAACAAAAATAAATTAATTAAACTAAAAAGCTTTTGTACAGCAAAATAAATAATCAACAGAGTAAATAGATAACCTACAGATTGGTAGAAAATATTGGCAAATTATATATTCAACAAAGGACTAGTGTCCAGAATCTATAAGGAACTCAAATGAATCAGGAAGAATAAAAACTAACAACCCTATTAAAATGTGGGCAAACGACCTGAACAAACATTTTTTAAAAGAAGAGATACAAATGGCTAACAAACATACAAAAATGTGATCAACATCAGTAATCATCACAAACTGGAAGAATCCATGAATGGAAGAAACCACAATGAGATACCACCTTGCCCCTGTCAGCATGGCCATTATTACAAAGTCAAAACACAATAGATGTTGGTGTAGACATCATGAAAAGGGAACACTTGTGCACTGCTTGTGGCAATGCAGATTGTACAACCTCTATGGAAAATGGCCTGAGTATTCCTCAAAAAACCAAAAGTAGACCTACTGTTCAATCCAGCAATCCCACTACTGACTATCTATCCAAAAGAAAAGAAGTTATTATATCAAAAAGACACATGCACTCAAACATTTATGGCAGCACACTTCATAATTGGAAAACTATGAAATCAGCCTAGGTGCCCCTCAACTGATGAGTGTAAATAAAATGTGGTGTATACACACACACACTCACACACACACCATGGAATACTACTAACCATACAAAAGAATGAAATTATGCCTTTTTCAGCAACTTGGATAGAATTGGAGGCCATTATTCTAAGTGAAGTACCTCAGAAACAGAAAACCATATTCCACATGTTCTCACTTATAAGTGGAAAATTAGCTATGGGGATGCAGGGGCACACGAGTGACGTAATAGACACTGGAGACTCAGAAGAAAGGAGGGTGGGAGGAGAGTGAGGGATGAAAAAACACCTACTGTGTACAGTGTACACTATTTGAGTGGCAGGTACATTAAAAGCTCAGCCTTCACCACTATACATTTCATCCATTTCATCCATGTAACAAAAAATATTTGAACCCCAAAATTTATTGAAGTAAAATGGAAAAAAAACAGACTTGTTACCTCCAGATATTTACTTTTAATTCAGTGTATTGAGATCTAAATTTTTATTTCACAGGATCTCAAAACTGAATGGATCTAACAAAATCTTATCAAGGAAGAACCTGAGGCCCAAAAGGTCTTATGAGGTACAGGAAAGAGAGAGGCGCGGCTAGTCAGGACATCCCGCAGCCTGCTTCCTCCCTGCTCAGGGCCTCTAGACTACCCTACGGCATCTGAGCATCAGTGAGGGGAACTGAGATAGGAAGAGCAGATGTGTGGGGAGGACTTGTTACAGAAAATTTGAAGCCCACTAGATAAGAATCTGTTAGAGTCACTAACACCAGGTGGCAGGTGGCACTTTAGTTAGCGCTGACTTCAGAAGAGAGAATATCCCTCTCTTTAATTATCACACTGGCCATGAGTTGTAAGTCCCTGGGCCTGCAGGGAATTTGTTAGTCAAACGGAGGTCAGGGTCAATTAAATATTTCGAACAGGGCCTCAGTATTTACTTTTTTCTCAAAGTAATGTTGAGTCCAATAAAATTTTAATTGGGTTGTTCCTGTAATAGCAGCATTTAGAAAACAAGTGACAATTTAAACAGCTGCACCATGCTGAAATGCAGTGAACAGGCAACCTTCTGGGGGAGTTCAGGATTTAGAGCTTTGTAGTCAGGCGCAGACATTGCCTTCATGGTCTGAAACCTGCTCAGCACATTGTTCTTATTTTTTTTGCCTAATCCTTAAAGTCAACTTTATGGGCTTTCAATTCTTCTTCTAGTCAAACTCAGAAACACAAAAATATTTATGTGAATATTATGTAATCTGAAAGATATTTGAGTTCCACATAAGTATCTCATATCTGTGGGTAAGAAGATAATTGTTGTGAGTTTAACTTTTAAGTCTGAAGATGTCTGAAAGCAGAATAGAAGCCACAAAAGTCAATCGTAAAGTGATTTAAGATATATGAAATTCCAGCACCCTTTTTCTGCCCACTAAGCTTTGCAGGCAGTATCGATGCACAGTTTCAAGCTGTAAAGAAGAGCAATATTCAAGGGTTTGTTCTTACTTGGCAAAAAAAAAAATCATATTTTCTTGTCATTATCATTTTTCTTCAAACAGAATTGATCAAGAACACACACTTTTTTTTTTTTTTCATAAGAAGTCTGTTCCTTCCTATACGTGTATTTGTGTGGGCTGTTTCTTCAATCTGGAATCCTTTGGTCTCTTCCTCTCCAAATTTACCATTCTAAGCCATATATCATCAGTACTTGAGACTGGCTCCTCTCTGTTATTTCTCCTCTCTTTCTGTGATTTCTTCTTCATTTGACTTCAATATCATTTGTGAAGAGGGTTCTACTGCTTTAAGAGCTTATTCCTTGACCATTTTGGGTTGTCATCTTCATAGAGACAATGGAAAGGGCATATGATATAAAACCATGGGATATTTGGTACATTATGATTCTACCTTTAATTAGCTTTTTGAGCCTGTTTCAGCTCCAAGATAGGGAAATTATATGAATGCTCTGGCCTGAATGCCTTTGAAATATACATGTTGAAACTTAATTGTCAATGTGATAGTATTAGAGGTGAGACCTTTAGGAGATTAGTAAGTCAGGATGGCAGAACCCACGTGGATGGGATTTGGGCCCTTATGAAAGGGATCGAGAGAGCGAGTAGGTTCCTTCCCTTCGGTCCCTTCCACCATGTGAGGACACAGTGTGATCCCCCTAGGGGGGGTGCAGCCACAAGGCACCACCTTGGAAACAGAAAGACCAGGTACTCAGCAGCCACTAAACCTACTGATGCCTTGATCTTGGACTTTCTAGCCTCCAGAATTGAGAAGAAGTAAATTTCTTTTCTTTAAAAATTACCTAGTATCAGGTATTTTTTAAATAATAATGAAAATGAACTAAGACAATATATTAAATGTAGAATAAGTGAGATAATGTTTATCTGTGTATTTCCTAGTTTTGTTTTTTATTTCACATGTGTTATTTTTGAGGTAAAATAGGGTTTCTCTCAGCCATATAGAATGTAACTGTAGTTCCCAGAATTGAATCCTCAAAACTATTTAATTTATTTGACTATTCCAGCTCCTGTGTAAAACTACAAAGGCTTCCTTGTACAACGTTATACCACCTCACATATGAATGTAGAGGTCAGAAAATGAGACTCATGTCCACCATAACTGTGCCTTCATCTCACAGCCATTCTCTCCTTACAGGGAAGAGTGGTGGAAGATGCGTGTTCTTGCCCTTCCCCTCCCTCCTGATGCTAGGATGCAAGGTGAATGGATCTAGGCTGTATAATTTGCTTTGGATAACAAATTGCATTCACATGCATGTGTCCAGTAAGTGCATGTGGATGATAATGGCATTGATGACCACTCTCACCAGAAAAATGATTCAGTAGAAGCTGGCAGGTTCCAGTTTATGAAATAAAACTGAAAGAATTAACATGTTTACCATGACCTAGCAATAGCTAGGGGCAAACTATCCTTAAGCATTCTTACTCCATTCCATTTCTGCATGTATCTGGTACTTGTCATAACAGCCCCAGGCAAGTTACAATAAAGAGAGCAACATATGGCATTTGAAGAGTGTCAACACCAAGGAGAGAATGTGATTTACAGGGGCGCTATCAGAGGAAGTAACGGAGCAAACATTCATGCTAAGATTAAATTGGTTCTAGTAGATTGATGTTATTTCTGTGTTCTGTGAAGTTTATCCTTCTCTTATTATTTTCCTCATCTTCTTTTTCTATTTTCTTTCTTTATTTTCAAAGAGACTGACCACTGTGAGTATTACCCAAGAATAATGGCTGAATTACAAAATGAAATTCTGTAACTCCCGGCAAGACGAATTTTGATGAGATGTAAAAAAGCACAGGTTCAGTTTAAGGCCCTTGAGGTATTTCTCATTATGACCAAAGAGGAGACAAGTTACAAATGATAAGTCCTAGTTAAGCAAAGTATTTGGTATTATATAGAAAAGCAAAATATATTTGGCTCATTTTTTAACATTTAGATCAATTCATTTGAATACTTGGTCATGATAATTAGTAAATGTTGATAGTGATTGTATATTCCTTGCAGACCCCTAAAACTAAATTAGACAACTATTGCTTTGCTATATATTGAGACAATGCCCACTTTCAACATTTTTCCAGACCACACTTTTGTTAAGAAAATTAAAAGTTTTAGGATGAGTCCAAATTTTTAGGAAAACAAAACAAATATATATATCTTTGATATATATATATCACTATATATAACTATATATATACATATATATATATCACTAGAAATGTTTCACAGTCCTAGAGGAGCAAGACTGTTCTAAAGGCTTTAATAGGAGTTGTGCTAGAAAGAAGAATCTTTAGCTAAGAATGTTTGGAAAAAACACTTTGCTTTATGTCTCTCTTGGAGATGTTTGCTTAAGAATGAAATGTCTCCAGCAACCAAATAGGCTTATTTTAGGAAAGATAAATGGCTATGGTCATTCCACCCTGTTTAAGACCAGAGCATATACACCAAAGATAGTTTTCCTTTTATAAAATCCAGATAAATAGATCAACTTTTCAGGTTTTCAAGAAATTTAAAGAAATAAGAGCTATGTGATCTTGCACTACATAGGTAAAGTCTGTGAGCCTTACATTCCTCATTTGTAAAATGGCCACAATAATATTTAATCCATACAGGTATATGGGGGAATGATTATGATAATATATGTAAAAACCTTACCACTTTATCCGGGACATGAATAATTAATAATTTGCAGCTGTTGTTACTATGATACTCATTGTCATCAATGAATGTAACAACACATACATAAAGAGCCTGGCACATCTGCAGCATTGAAGGAAGACTCATTCTTGTTTCCAGGAGTAGGAATTTTGTTAAGCAATTTCTTATGGTCAATCTGTCCCCTTACACATGATCTTCAATCTGGCCTCTCTCTTCATTTGTAACCCTATTTGCTAAGCCTGTGATATTTACTAAGGCATTCCCCCACCATATGTCAATGTAAGCATTATTAGTAGCTCAAGTCCAGATCCAGATATTGCTTATAGAATTCCAGAACATACACATAACATGACCACATCTCTTGACCACAACCTCTGGTCTAACTTTACAATGATTACACCTTAGCCCAGACCTGCTTTCATAAACACTTAAACGCTACCTCTTCGTGCAAGGCCCTGAGCCAGCTGCTGCAACTTGCAAAGATAAATAAAATTTGATTGCTGCTCCTCAGGGGACAGACAAATAGAACTAACAACATGTTAAGTGCAGGGTTAGGAATTAGACAGACTGGTGGAGATATTACAATGGGGAAATTAACTGACTCTGCCTGTGGAGCTGTGGGTATTAAAATAGGACCTGGTAGTTGATCCAGGTTCAGAAACAAGCATAATATATCAACTATGGGAAGGCAGAGAGAAGGAATTTTGAACAGAAGAAACAACGTGAACCAAAGCTAGGAGTACCAGTATGGGTAATATTTGGGAAAGAATAAGTGATTCCGAGTAGTCTAATATAGGGTATCTGGGGGTGGGGAGGGGGTGGAGACAGTGGCAAGAGATGATGCCAGGAAAGTAATTTGGGACCAATTTTGAACAGTTTCAAATGACATTCTCAAGGAGAATTACTTAATTGTAGACGGTGGTCAGTCATTGAACTTTTTTTAGCAGCAGAGTGATGTAACTAAAATAAGGTCTGAGAAAGAGAACCTGTAGTGTTGGGGAAGAATAAATGAGATTGGGGCAACTGAACCATCTGGAAAACTGCAACATCAGGTCGATGCTGCTATTTGGTCAAGGTGTTAGTGAGGAAGTGGCAGAAGGGACAGTATTCTGAGTCTAAAGGTATTTTAAAAGTAGGTCTTATCGTTCTGAGGGACTGGTTGGACCTGAGGGGTTAAATAAATGGAAGAGTTTAAGAGGATTCAAGGGTTTCATTAAAGAAGATGCTTCTGGTCTTAAGTTTTGAAAATAAACAAAATACTGAAATATATATATATATATTTCTTCTTCTATTAGAAAAAAATTATTTTTGATCCATTTCTTGGCAAAAACAGCAATGCGTCAGTGTATCTAATACAATTCAAATAACAAGCTTGTCTATTTAAAACCTCTTGCAAACTGAAAGATTTCAGCAAGATTAACATTTTAAGTGACAGCACAGAATCTAGTATACCACTATTTAGTACCAATTTGTTGGCTGAAAACTACTGTAACCAATAATAGATGTTCCTCCAAAAACTAGTCATGACTGTACAAGATCTAAATATGCACGAGGTCATTTTGTTTCAAGAGTATAACTCAGACTGGCATCTACATTCTTCATGGAGATTATCTTTCATTTGTAAAAGCTTGTGGGACACAGCTGAAATTGTCCAGCTCTAGTCAGAACCAATGAATGAATATTTTATATTAGTTCATCCCCTAATTGTAAAAGATTTACATCTTAAGGACACTAAAATTAGCTTAAGATATTAATGCACAATAAAAAAGTAGCTTCACTTTATAGTTAAAATCAAGGGAAAGTCACGTTCTGGATTGGCAACCTGCCACCAAAGACACAATGCTGTTCAGGGCTGCTCTGCTATGATATTGTTCTCAGGTCATAAATCAACAGAATTTTGTTGTATTTATTTGAGTAATTATTTTGGCAATTGTTTCTGTGATAGAATGTCTATTTTTGAAATGTACCCTGGGGCAGAAATGATGAGTCCAGAGACAAAATAAACTCATCTTCCATAATTACAAAGGGTGTGGAGACAAGAAAATCTAGACATTCAGAGTTCAAATTAAGGTATGTTTTGCCAAGAGTTCTTTCTTTTTTTGAAATATCACAATCACTAATATATTTAAGATCCCAATTACAATAAAAGTCTTAAACACAAAGTTGTTTGATTCTTCATGTTGAATTTGGATCTGTAGTTTTCTCAAAGGAAGAATTTATTTTAGAATTTCAAATGACTGGACCAGTTTGAGAATAGTTTAGGAGACTCAAGACCATCTAAATGCTTTCAGTAAAGTGGAGATAGCATGAGAAAGCAATATTTATTTCAGCAGAAATTCTAAGGTTATGTCTAGAGCTAGGAGACTAATCATAAGAAGGAATGATGCAAGGCATCACTCAAAAGACCCAAATTCAAATCTGGGCATGAGAAAATTTAAGAAAATTGTTTTGACTTGGTGAACTCAGTTTCCTCCTCCTAATAGGGATGATACTATTTACTGGAACAGATTGCTAACTATATGTGAGATTTACAAACAAGGCACAGAATAGGTTCTTTGTTGATAATGCACATATGGTCAAAGCAGCTCACTAACAGTGAGATATCAGGATTGATTTCAGGAGTCATTGTCCTTGTAGATCGTAATGTTAGTGTGCATGTGAGTGCCTACTGCTGAGTGTGAGCATGTGTGAGAGAACGCCAAAAACTAAAAAAAAAAAAAAGAGAGAGAGAGAATAATAGAGAGAATGTGGGAGCAAGAAATTCTTCTTGGTAGAGAAAATGATGAACTATTAATATCTGTGGTCAAGCAGGAAAGAAATACTAGCTGGCTTTTTCCACCCCTCCTCTTGGGTTCAGGCTTCCCAACGGAGATGGAGGAAATGAGTGATAGAAAAACCATTAATGTCTTCGTAGCCATTCTACGCTGTAGCCTAGTCATGGCCAAGGATTGTTTCTTCTTTCTATCCCCTGAGATAATTTTGAGACTTTTGTTCCATGTGTCTACAGAGTAAATTCTACCATAAATTTAAATCCCAGTACGCTTTAAAGTACTAAACTACAGTGCAAAAGGACATGCCAGAAACACCTTCAGTTTTCAAATTAAGGATAATACAATGCTGAAAGAGAAGCCAGGCCCACATACTCACTCACTCCGAGATTCCCAGCTGAATAGAAGGGTGACCCCAACCTTCCCGGGAATCCAGGGAGGCTCCGCAGTGACGGCTCACTCGTTCCTGCCTGCAGCTCCCACCATGCTAACTGCCCAGCTTTGCGGCTCCTGCTCTGGCTTCTGCTTGTCCCCATGGGCTGACATGGAGAGACAAAGCGTGAATGTCTGTACCAAGGGTGTGCTGCTCGACCCGACCCTCTCAAGCCTTCAACCCTTGACTGGAGCTGTAGGTGGAGATGGGAGTTGGGGGGAAAAGTTCTGTTGTCTTCTCTGCTGGGGGAGCTGAGGGTAAGGCAGTTTTGACACATTTTCTATATTGTGCCCGGAAGTATTTCTTTATTCCAGAGACTTTTGCATTTCCCCTAATATCATCTCCAATTCTCTCTAACCAAGGAGTTCAAAATCAATCCAGATCTTAAATATAAAAACCTTTAAGAGGTAGACTTTAATACCTAGCTCACCAGGTTTCTGTTAAGATATATTGTAATACTCTACAGGAAACTTCTGGAACAGGGCATAGCACACAGTGAAGACTCCATAAATGAGTGGTATGTCCCCATTACTGTCACTAGGATTGTCATTGCCACCAAGAAATATATTTGTTTTTTGCTTGTTTGTTTATGAGAAACTAAAATACAGTCAAGAATCCTGAGGAGAGAATTTAGTCTGCCACTGCCTGAGGATGTTCCTGAGGCATGTGGAGAAACTCATTAGGGTTATGATCTTATCTTCCAAGATTTTTCTCCTTGTGAACCTTTTCAAGATTACATTTCTGAAATGGAGTCTTGTTAGAAATGTGCTTTGAAGAAGTGAGAATCTTCACAGTGAATTATTAAGATTTCTTGAGAACATGAGATAAGAGAATAGTGGCAGAGGAGCTGTTAGGTTAATGATATCTCATCTTTTGCATATTCAATGAACGTATCTCACCTCTCATAAATTGGCTTTTTATGTCAGATGTCAAAAACATGTTCAATTTCACTTGGTGTTTGATTCCTATGAGAAGCCTCATGTCAGTGTAAAATTTGGGGTCATTGTTATCCTGACATCTCAGCTCAGGTACTTCATAAATTTGTGTCTCAACACACAGAATATAATTTTCTTTTATTTTTCTAATCTTTTGTGTATATTTGTGGGGAAATGTCCTTATTCTGTTAACATCAAGCAGTGACCAGAACAATGGACATGCCTATTTGATTGCAAAATGATTGCATGCATGCACATGGTTATAACTGTTTTCAGATTTGTTTCTCAATGTTTCTTAGCATGGTGATTCTCAAACAGTGGTCCCCATGCTCTGTGAATGTGTGTGAGAATCCTCTGCAGGGCTTGTTCAAACAGACATTGCTGACCTCGATCTCAGAACGTCTGATTTGGTGGGTCTGGGGTAAGGCTCAAGAATTTGCATTTCTAGCACATTTCCAAGTAGTGCTTATGCTCTTATTCCACAGACACTTCAAAAACCACTGTCCCAGAGGACACCTTTCTAGCTGTGGACTTCTGAAAACAGAAAGTAAAGAGTCAAGTCTCCCTTTCCTGATATTAGGTCATTAAATATGAAATGTTTGACTTTGAATCAAAACTGTAGTTTACTATATCTCAAACAAGAAGCATTACAATTAATCAAAGTATGCACCCAAACTCCTGACACAGTTTTGCCATCTTAACAGCAGCTTGTTTACGCCAGCAGTGAAGAAGCCTGGAGAGCCAGTGGCGATGAAATAGCAAAAGGCATTTTCCACAGCTTGTGATGAATGGAATATATTTTCTCACAAGAAGTGGTCCAATTCCTGAAAGAAGTGGTAGTCAGTTGCTGCAAGGTCTGGTGAATACGGTGTATGACAGTGAGTTTCCAAGTCCAGCCTCTGCAGTTTGAGTGGCGTCGTTTGTGTGACATGTGGTCAAGAATTGTCTTGCAAAAGGATTAGCCTGTCTCTGTTGACCAATCTTGGCTGCTTAACTGCAAGCATCCTCATCATTTCATCCAGTTGGTTGCAGTTGACATCAGCTGTACTCAGTTGACCAGGTTTCATGAATCTGTAGTGGATAATACCAGCATTGGACCACCAAACAGACACTACTGGCTTTTGTTCATGAATATTTGGTTTTGGATTGTATTTTGGCACTTCCTCTGTATCCAACCATGGTGCTGAACATTTGTGTCAAAAAGAATCAATTTTTCATCACATGTAACAATATGGTGTATAAATGATTAGCCTTTTAGTCGTGACAGCAAAAAAAAGGCAAGCGTCAAGACGATTTCTCTGCTGATGCTCAATTTTTGCCAATTTGTTTTAAATGATCTGGTATTGTTAAAATAGTAACATCAAACTTTGTTGCTAATTCACAAGTAGGTTGAGATGGATTCGCTTCCACTACAGCTTTCAGCTCATCATTATCCACTTTGGTCTCAGGTTAACCACGTGGATCATTTTCAAAATTAAAATCACCAGAACAAAACTCAAACCATCAACGTACTGTGTGTTCATCAGCCACATCCTTACCAAGCACTCTGTTGATATTTCAAGCTGTCTGCGCTGTATTGGTTCCACGATGGAACTCATATTTGAAAATAACACAAATTTTTTACTTATCCATAGTTTCACAAAAATTGCTTTAAAAAATTTGATAGATAATCATAAGCTAAAGTGTATGTTTGAAAGACTGAGGATGTACCTTCACAATAAACATAAAACAAGAAGTGTCAAAGTGAAATGTCAGAGATATCAACTGTCAAACCTAGCACTTAAGGAAATCAGACATTTCATACTTAATAACCCAATAGACAACACATTCCATACTGGATTTTGGGTGCATTTTCACTTCCTGTTTCTCACTAAAGTACTTTGACAAAGCATGTGCTTTGGTCTTTCTTTTCAAAGTAGAGGTTATCAGTAAACCTTTTCTCTAAAGAGTTGGATATTAAATATTTTCAGCTTTCTGGTTCACATTACAGCCTCTGTAGCACATACAACTCAGTCATTGTAGCATGAATAGAGCCATTGGCAGTATGCAAACAATTGGCTGTGACTGTTTTCTAATAAAACTTTATTTAAAGACACTGACATTTGAATTTCATATAAATCTTGCATGTTATGAAATATTGTTCTTTTGAATTTGTTCAAACATGTAAAAATATATACTAAAGGAATCTTCACTCTAAGAACATATGAAAACAGGGAGCAGGACCAGGATTGGCCCCCAGATATTACTTCAGTCACCCCAGGACAGATCCTTAGACCCAATTCATCAAGGAGCAATAAGATGCATTTGTGTGTGTTACCAGGATAACACATGGTAGTGAGGAAGCTTGCTTTTTCTTGTCACATACAACATGAGCTTCCACAGACAAGGATTCTTATGGTGGCATCAGAATCACCTCAGAAGATTATCATATTTATAAATCCCATCTTTGCCACGCCTGCAGTACAGATTCTGATTTATTGAGGCTGGGAGAAGTTGTGACATTTGTTTTACAAATAAACAAACAAGCAAACAAAAACTTAAAAGCATGCATGATTTTAATGTTCAGCAGGTTTTGGGAGTTGCTATCCTAACAGTATCAGGCATGTCTGGCATAGTGTAGAACAGACTAGGTCCTTGATGAATATTAGGCATTAGGAAAATATACTCTGATAGGACATTCTCATTGATCAATCAATTAATAACAGCATTCCCTTTTTTTATATAAAAGTATGATTAAGTCCATTACTCTATTCACAAGAATGCTTTTATTATCATCTTTTTAAGTTAAAATGTTTATAAAATCTTGCATTTTCTTTTTTACTTCTCCCAATCATTGCATCATCTCTGTAGATAAATATATCTCAGTGTAAACTTAAAGCTCCCAAGAGATTTGTCTTCCTAGTCACTTTGTTTGACAGTGATGAAACATTTTATATTTTTAGTCAGAATTTTTGCTTGGACTCTGCATTACAGTATCTTAGAATATACAGACAAGAAGAGAAAATAAAGTACATTTAGTTAATGTGAACACAGGCAGAGCTGATGGAGCAAGTCACTATTCACCTCTAAGTGGAATTAAACTTGATCTACCCATTGACTTTTAATCTCCAATTAAAAGTAAGCTACTGAAAATAGATTTAGAAAGAATGCCAAACTAAGCTGAGTATTCAACAAATTTGATGACATTTGTGGCAAATGCTGCTAGACATGAGTTAACCTAACCCCATGCTTTGAGTCGTGCTGTTTATCCCAAGAAGGACGGCTCTGCTGAGATATTTTCTTTATTTCTGTTTATGCTGCAAGAGACAGGTAGACCGAAGAAACACGCAGCATGAAGATGCATGTTCTTGAGCGAATGCATTAATTAATGATGGCAAAGCAATCTCACACTAAAGTACTGCATTACTGTTAAATGTGTTATTGTAATTGAATTACTTGTTCTGTGGGGGAGGAAAAGAGCTCTCTCTGAACATACAATTAATTGTCATTTTATAATTCCTCTGACATTGTCACTAATCCTGGAACTCTTAATGAATATAAGTTGCAGAAGACCATGGCATTTTTTTTTTTCCACAGAAGTCCCCAAATCCACTAGGATGATGAGTTAGCAGTGGCAATTCTAATCTCCTCTGGCAGCTTTTAATCAAGGAAATAGTTATAATTTGGATACTAGGAATTTGGTCTCAATCGCTTGATAACCTTAAATGTTGCTCTGTCTTTATACCATAATTTTTTCATACAGAAGATGGATGGAGCTAACCCATTTGCTTCTCCTACTAATAAAGATTAATTAAGAGTGAAATAAAAATATCAGATTTTTAAAATTATCATTATAGTAACTCTTGTCCATTAAAGTTTGTATAATCTACATCTGTTTTGAAGCTTGAATCCTCAATGCCAGATTGGAATGGGGCATCCTTCTTGAGAAATGGGAAAAGACAAACGCTAAGAATCAAATTCCTCACGCAAAGCTCAAGTCTGGCTGAGCTAGGCAAACCACTGTTAGTTGTTTATCTCAATAGGAATGGCACAGCCCCAAAGCTCGGGGACAAAGTCTTTCCCTAGATATGTTAGATAGTTTAAAGACACAGAGTTGAAGGAAAAACAATTTGGAAAAAAAGAAAAAGAGGAAAAAGTGTAGTGCTCATTTCCTTGCATAATATTAAAAGGGGCTTCTACAACTACATTGTACCCATTTTAACTTTGTTAACGGTGTGTGGTAGCCCCATTATGCTACAATCTCTCTCTTGTTTGTGATGTACATCATTAGCCACTTCCTCATATGTACAAAATATCTTGTTTTGTTGTTCTTCTTATTGTTGTTAGTGATAGTTTGCTTTTATTGTATTTTTTTCATAGTGACTTTGGGTCAGTTAAACTTTAAGTTTAGAAAGCAAAAGCAATGAAATGTTGCCAGAACAAAATCTGTTTATTCCTCTTCTCTGGTTTATGGTTTAAAACATCTCACCGTTTGTATGTTTACATACATTCCTATCTTTTGATATAATTGCATTTTACTGAATTCATCTAAGATATTCTTTGGATAGTAAGAGGATCATATGCTCTGGAAACTTCATTTGCATTTTAAGGAAGTGATTTTGTTGTTGTTCTTCACTTAAAAGGAATACTTGGCTTTCTTTTAACTTTAGAATCAATTACATGAGGGCTTAAATCTTCACTTAGCTTATTTGCTGTGTAGTATTGGGGAAATTACATGTTTTCTCTGGGTTCCAGTTTTCTTACCCCCTGTAGAATGGAAATAAGAATACAATTTCACAGATCTGAGATAAAAAATAAATTGCCTAATATTTAAAAGCACCAAACATAGTAACTTGGTATAAAGAAAATATTCAAATATATTCTTCTTTAGGCAAAAAGAAAAAAAAGATAAGCAAATGAGAGTTCAATGTCCACTTTTCAGATATAATGTCAGTAAGTAGAGTCTTACAATCAGTGATCTCTGCCTTTGGGGGTTCACTGCTTTGTGCAATACCCTTGAGTATGGGCAGAACCTCTGATTTGGTTATAACCAACAGAATATGACATAGTTGATGAGATGTCACTTGTGTGATTACAAGACTCTCCTTGCTGATGTGATGAAATAAGAAGCCATAGAGTGAAAACTCATGTGGCAAAGAGCAGCCCAGCAGCCTCTAGTCATTGTGAAAAGCCCCCAGCTGAAGACATGCAAGAAGCCAGACTCCGAGGACCATAATATCTCTACCACAATTACTCAACTCTAGCCTGAAGGCAGCTATAATTTGTAAATAAGTGAACATGGCCACATTCCAATAAAATTTATTTATAAATCAAGTAGTGGGCTGCATTTGATCTGTGAGACTTAGTTTGCTTGTCCTTGCACTAGAGAAATGAAAATGTGTGTTCATACAAGTATCTATGTATGAAGTTTACAGCAGCTTTATTCACAATAGCCAAAAATGGAAGCAACCCAGTATGTCTGACAAGCAAGTGGGTAAACACACTGAGGAACACCCATGGAGTAGAATACTACTCAGTGACAAGAAGGAGTACACTGTTGGTGTACAGAATAGCTTGGGCAGATCTCAAAGACACTTTCAATGGTGTTACATTGAGTGAAAGAAGCCAGTCTCGAAGCTTATATACCATATGATGTCATTTACGATCCTCAAAAACTCAGGTGAAGGACAGCATGTCAGTGTTGCCAAGGTTAGTGGAGGGGTTCGTGTGACAAAAGGGGATAACATGCAGGGTTCTATGCTGATGGAACTGCTCTGCATCCTGCGTGTGGCTGTTACGAGAATCTATACACTTACTAAAATTTATAGACCTGTATGCCAAAAAGAGATCAATTTTACTTTTTCCTTTTCATTTAAAAATAGAATTTTAAAATGTCAGCACTTTTTATCCTGTTCCAAATAAACTTTTTTAAGATTATATACTGAGTTCTGGGTCAGGGGTTTGCGTAAAGCAGGTTGGAGCTGAGTAGAATGTCTTAATTTTTATTTTGAGGGCAGGTGAGAGGAAAGTGATAGCTATTTAAGATTAAGGTGTCACACTGAAGTCTATATTATGGAAGAAGTTAATACTTTCCATTCACCTTGCAAATGTCATTGATGCTACTTATTCTGGTGGTTTGGCTCTAATCTACTTTTCCATAAGACTGTAGTCTATCAATTTTCCTCTGTTTTAAAACATCATCATTTTAGGTACCTAAAATAGTCAAACTCACAGAAGCAAAGAATAAAATGATGGTTACCAGGGACCAAGGGAGAGGGAAATGGGAAGTTGTTGTGTAACTGGTTTCATTTATGCAAGATGACTGACTTCTAGAGATTTGCTATAGTGAGGTGCCTGTAGACAACAGTACTGTATTGTGAACTTAAAATTTGTTAAGAGGCCACCCTCATATTAAATGTTCTTGCTATTAATACAAAACAAAACAAAAGAAACAAACAAATAAAAATCCTAAAAGGGCGCAAGGAAATGTTTGGAAAGAATGGATATGTCTATTTCCCTGATTGTGGCAATGGTTTCATGGGTGTACACATATGTCCAAACTCATCAAAATGTATAAATTAAATATATTCCGTTTATTATATAATAATTATACATCAATAAAGCTGTTTTTAAAAAATAATTGATACTCTCAGAGAGTTGTTTTGGAGATTACTGGCTTCCTAAGACCTTCACGGCTCATTTCAAGTAATTCTTTGCTATGGGTGAGTTCATGTATTAAGACTTCTGGTATCCAGTTTCTGAAAGGAAAGGATTAACTTACATAATTTCTCAAGATCTGTTTATTAAGAAATGTCTGGTATTCCAATATTGCAAGGACATTAGTGTCGGACAACCTAAATAGAAGGAAGTTCAGGTTTCAACATTTCCTGATGGTTTGAGCTCAAGGAGTTCCCAGCACCTAAACACTACTACAATGAGCACCAAGAGTAAATAGTGATTATTTTCTATTTTTAAATTTTTATCGTGTGTGTGTGTAACACACCACATAGAACTACTGAACACATCCTCAATCATGCTATCATCCCCTTTCCGTACTCAGAAAACATTAAGGTATTTTTCCATCTACTTGTGAAGTCAAACATTGGGCTATCACTGTTATTGGGCTATTAATTAAAACTCTAATATTCCTTCCAATATTCAACAAATATTTACCAAGATACTTCCATCTGCCAGGCACTGAGCTAGATACTGGGGTTATAACACAAGTAACACAGATGTATATGTACTGTCAAGGAGCTCATAGCCAAAATGTGGGGCAAACTTTCATAAAATAATCACAAAATAAAGATAAAATTTGAGATTGCTGGAAGTTCTCAGAAGGGAAAAGAGAAAGCATTTCATGTAATGTATTACACTTCCCAAAGTTCGTAATTAGTCATGGGAAACAATGGGAGGCACTTTTATCCCTTTTTGGCTAAGGAGAAGGTTCAGCTATGTGGAGATTCAGAGGCTTGTCAATGGCATGGCAGAAGCGAAGCCAAGGCTTTGCCGTCCCTAATTCCATGCCCTTCCACCCTAGCACATCACCACAACCAATTGCAGAGAAAGAAACATTGGATTTTTGTTCATCTAATTATCTGAACGTTTTGGAATGACTACACTATATCAAGGAGTCAATGTTTAAATACGGCAAAGTGTCAGGAACATTGAACAAAAATTGGCAGGCAAGAGGTGATTCAGGTAGTCAATCCCAGATGTGTGCTTTGGCTGAAATGTGTATTTTCAGTGAATCTAGAGAAAGAGAGAATAAAAAGATAACTTCCCATTTACAAAAACAGAATATGATAATTAGAATTACAGAGATTACTTGCATTCTTACTTTCAGGAAAGAAAAAAAAAGCCTTCTTCAAATCAGTTCAATATACTCTTGTTATTAGAGAGCATTTAGCAAGTTTCAGTATTTCAAGCCAGATGGTATCCCTTAAGGATGTGAGAAAGGAGACTTTTAACTGTAACCTGAATAAATACTGGTAATTTTCACCATCATTATGTATGTCTTTTTTTTCCTAACCAAGGAGTTAAATACAATAATGACATATATAATTAATGTCAGTCTTAATTCTCTAATCTTAAGAGGCTTATTCACTACAAAATTACATTTGTCTACAGATGATTATCTTTTCTCCTAAACTAGCCTCAAGAATAAGCTGCTATAATTGAACTAAATATGCATATATTCAGGTTATTTTTCACACTTTGGAAGTCATCAATTTGCATGTGTTACAAAGCTTCCTATATTATTACAGGAAGTGAATCCTGTAATTAGTATTTGGGTAGAATCCCTTCAAAATTAGTGTCTGAGCTTTACCAAGACATTTAATATCTCACAGTTTACTTGGAAAGTTGTGAAGACAGATTCCCACTCCACCTGCCCCCAGGAGGCATGGCTGCTTCTTCCATTCATCTCACGGTTTGAGGATGTGGTAGAATAAGAAGCTCTTCTTCTTAAGCTTCCATTGTGCACCGTTAACTGTGCTGGGTACTGGGGAATAAAAAATCAAAACACAAACAACTCCAACAAAAACCACACCATCCATGGCCTCTAGTACTGTGTAATCAGTGGGAGAGACAAATAAGGCAAAAGACACTGTGATGCAGAAAGGAATGTGATGTAACCATGTCCTGCACAGACAGCAGAGACCTGACTGCTTCAGACCCACCAGAGAGAGTAGTCAAAGAAGCCCCCAGAAGGAGATCACACTTGAGATCAGTTCTGAAAAGTAGGCTTGAATTGAAGGAAATAACCAATTTGGCAGAGCATTAGATGTGAAGTGAGTAGGATCAGAAGATAAAATTCCATTTAAGGCCTCTATTGTAAAGGAATTTGCTTGCATGGTTAGGAATCTGCATTCAGTAAGCAACACCATCTAGGGGTATTCTGCAGGGAAATGAAGTGGTCAAATGTCTCTGGCATCTGAACATTGACTATCTTTGAGAGCAGTTATATGGCTTAACAGGTAAGTGATAGCCTAACCTTAAATAGTATTGGAGAGAATAAAAACATGTGAATCGCACCAAAACATACTAAGAATGTAGAACAATGTGACCTCGAAGTCCTCTCCAGGATGTTTTCCAGATTCTGGACTTGAAAGAAGGATAGAAAGGAGAACAGAGAGGGGTGCATGCAAGAAAAAAGCTCTGTGGGGGAAATGACAATTTCAACTCTGGATATGTTTTGTTTGTGGGTTTCTTTGGAATATATAAGCAGAGTTGTTCAGAAGTCAGATCAGAATTAATTGCCACCCTAAAGGTCCAGAAGCGGTCATATTTGGGATTGGAACTTTAACATATAAATGTGGGGAGGACATAAACAGTTCCTATAATAACAACCCTGATGGAAGCAGAACACACTGTATGGGGGAGGGACGCGCTTGTAGCCCTGGCTTGGGCGGGGCAAACACATTACTTATAACCAAAATGTTTGTACCTTCATAATACCCTGAATAAATTAAAAAATAAATAAATAAATATTAAAACATAAAAAATAAATAAATAACAACCCTGGATACAGAATTTAGGTCCGTGGCCTCAATTTGAGTTGGTAAAACACAATGAGAATTTCAATGGACTTCTACAAAATATATTTTCTCCCTTTCCTTCTGGACTTTAACCCAAAATTAGCATCAAGAAATATTAAGAACAATATTGGCACTACAGAGAATAAGACTGTGTCAGAATGGAGTAGGTTTTAAGAAAGTAGAATTAAGGAATAGAAAAAAAAAGATGGTGTTGGTAAAGCATTTGGGTTCTAGATCAAACCTCACCTAACACTCCCCCTAATATTTTAATCATATGACTAAGTAATTCTGATTTGCTTTCAGAAATTTGGGTTAGGTTTTCTGTCATTTATAAATGATTCAGAGACAGCCAGGATTGGAGTAGAAAGTCACAGGGACCCTCTGCTTCTCCTAGGATGCATGCTGCTCCTCTTTCTTTTCTCTCTGCACATACGCCTCATTCTTCTTTCTTTGCAAGCCAGATTATTGGCTCTTTCATGCTCATGTTGGCAAATGGACTTCACATTTCCAGAGATACAGTATATTACTACTGCAAAACTAGTAACCCACTGACTTGAACCTCAATGTTCCAATTCTTGGTGTCCTAAATGTAAAGGCTTAGTAGGCATCATAACTCAGAAGTCCACTCTGCTCTTTGAAGCTGTGGATTCATAGGAGGTCACCTTCCTGGAGGATCAGCCTAATTGCCAGAGCAGCTTGAACATAGGTGGAAAAACTGCCAAACATATGGAAGGCAATCGTGCTGACTACCAGTTCCTCTTCTACAAAATGGGGGTGGCAGTTGTGCTGAACATTCCTCTTCAGCTCTAACCTTGGAGGTTGCTCTAGTTGCTTACAGGTGGTGGAAGTGGTTTTGCCTGTCACTTACATGTATTTCAGTCCTGGAGATCCAACATACAGAAATATAAGAACCCTATCAAGCTTATAATTTCTAAACGTTGAGTTTCCATAGGTGTCAAGATACAACATGCAAACTCTATTATGCTTTTTAATGAGAACTACATAAATAGTTTCTTCATTAGGTTTTAAAGTATAGGCTTTGCTTTCCTAATTATAGGTTCCCTTAAGATTAAAAAAAGAGAAAACTGAATCATAGCATTGAGAGAAAAAGAAAATCAACAACACATAAAAAAAAACCCTTAAAAAACCATTTTATTGAATCAATACCCAGAAAATGTTGTGTAAGAACAGTCAGTAGGTGCCGATGTGTTTACATTTAGGAATATGAGCATGTGATGAGTGCCACATCACCTGCAGTGAGAGAAAACAAATGTGAAATGAGATATCCAAGTTGGATATCTCATTAAATAAAATGAGGGAAAGTGAAGGCCTGCAGCCCACTGTCTCCGGACATGAATTGCTTAGATATTACAAAATTATACAAGCAGGTAGTTATAGTTCTTGGTCATAAGATCCCAGGAGCAAAGCAGGAAATTGAACCTTTAAGCTGAGTCCACACAACTTTTCCAAGAGAAATAGATGATTACTTTCCATTACATTAATGTTCACGGTGGCAACCAGTCTCACCCTACTTATGGTGACTATGCCCATGGTGAGTATATGAATAAGCACAGCTAGTCTCTTGATTCTGACACATTTCATGTTAATCTACCAACAGAACTCCAGCCCAGTGGTGCTACTATTTAGGTGAGACATCTACATTTTTTTAAAGTTAAATATCTCATTATTATCAAAATAACAACACATAATTTAAAAAAAAAAACTAAAAAAATCAATCTTTTCCAACCCTGATCCTCAAATTGAATTCTGAACGATAGCTCACCTAATTTACCTATACAAATACATATATGTACATAACCACTCAGAAATATTGTATGAATTCACTTACATGAGTGTATATAATTTTATTTTTCCTTTTGCTTATACTTTTCCCTTAATATTTCTAGAAAACACATAAATTCTCCTCATTCTTATTAATGACTAAATTATACCTACCTTCAAATTTATTTATTAACTACTTCTTCTTGATTAACTTTTAGGTTATTTCCAGTTTTGCTTGTATTATTTCTTGAATTTTTGTTTGTAATTACTATAACAAGCAATGCTTCAAAGAAAATCTTGATACACAGATTTTTGCATCATGTGAAAATGTACATTCAAGACAAATTCTTGAAATAGAATTGTAGTCACTGATGAGTAATGACAAGTTGTTCTTCCTTGAGTCGACATCTAAATTCACTAACAATATATAATTGCCTGAATCCATACCCTGTTATAGATTTGACTGTTAAATTTACTGTCAGTTATGTTATTTATTAATAGATTTGCTCTATGCTTCCTTTTGCTTTTATATTTGATCCATCATGGAGAGAGATAGGTAGGTTAATTATTCATTATAGAGTTGCAGTTTTGACTATTTTTTAATATATTAGTGTTTTTTATTTATACATTTGATGTAATAATATATGGGGAATTATTTGTGGCATTTAGACTTTTAATATTCATAGTATGTTTTAACACAAAAAAGCAGTGGTCAACAATTATTTTTTGTAAAGGGTACCTTTATATGCTTAACCATCTCCTTTTTAATTTGTTATTTTTAAGCAGGGTAATGGACTATGGAATGAAAAATGAAAATATAATCAAAATTACATTAGGTTTCTTTTCTCTTTTTCATTTCTTGTCTTGGCAAGTATTTAACAAAACACAATATTTTATAAACACCATTTCTATCATTTTATTTGTTTTACTCTGCAATTTTTTATTATTATTTTTTTAATTTCAGCATATTATGGGAGTACAAATTATAAATGTTTAGTATACATATATTTCCTTTAACCCCACCTAAGTCAGAGCTTTAAGCATGTACAGGTGTGTATATACCCATCCCCTCCTCCCCCTACCAACCACCCGACACCCAATGAATGTTATTACTGCATGTGTACTTAAGTGTTGATCAATAATACCAATTTAATGGTGAGTACATGTAGTACTTGTTTTCCCATTCTTGGGATACTTCACTTAGTAGAATGGGTTCCAGCTCTATCCAGGATAATAAAAGAGGTGCATTATCACCATTGCTTTTTGTGGCTGAGTAGAACTTCATGATACACGTATACCAGATTTTATTAATCCACTCATGTATTGATGGGTACTTGGTTTATTTCCAATCTTTGCAATTGTGAATTGTGCTGCTATAAACATTGTAGTGCAAATGTCTTTTTTATATAATGTCTTTTGTTCTTTTGGGTAGATATCCAGTAATGGGGTTGCTGGATTAAATGTTAGTTCTACTTGTAGCTCTTGTATCTCCATATTAATTTCCACAGATTTTATACTAGATTGCAGTCCCAGTAGCAGTGTATGAGTGATCCTATATCCCCACATCCACGCCATCATTTATTGTTTTGGGACATAAGTCTATCTTCATTTGAAAAGTTTCTGTTCATGTCTTTTACCCACTTTCTGATAGGGCTGTTTGATTTTTTTCTTGCTGATTTTCCTGAGTTCTACATAGATTCTAGTTATTAGCCCTTTATCAGATATGTAACATATGAATATTTTCTCCCATTCTGTAGGTTGTCTCTTTGTTCTCATAATAGTTTCCCTGGCTGTGCAGAAGCTTTTTAATTTGATCAGGTTCCATTTATTTATTTTTGTTGTTTCTGTGATTGCCTTGGGGGTCTTCTTCATAAATTCTTTGCCTAGGCCAATGTCTATAAGAGTTTTTACAACATTTTCTTCTAGAATTCTTACAATTTCATGCCTTAGGTTTAAGTCTGTTACCCATTGTGAGTTGATTTTTGTGAAACGTGAGAGGTGCGGATCCTGTTTCAGTCTTCTATATGTGGATATCCAATTTTCCCAGCACCATTTATTGAATAAGGATTCTTTTCCCCAGTGTATGTTTTTGTCTGCTTTGTCAAACATTATATGGCTATATGAGGATGGTTTTACATCTGGGTTCTCAGTTATGTTCCATTGGTCTATGTCTCTGTTATTGTGCCATTAGAATGCTGTTTTAGTTACTGTAGCCTTGTAGTATCTTCCTGTATTAATGGGAAGCAGAAATGAAAGGACTCTAATAAGCTCCATCAGGAACGAAAAAGCATACATTACAACTGATACTATGGAAATACAAAATATCATCTATGTATACTATAAAGACCCTTAATGCACATAAACTTGAAAATGTGGAGCAAATGGACAAATTCTTAGAAACACACAGCCTCCCTAGGCTCAATCAGAAAGAAATAGACTTCCTGAACAGACCAATATCAAGTACTGAAATCAAAGCAGCAATAAAAAGCCTTCCTAAAAAGAAAATCCCCAACCAGATGGTTTCACACCCAAATTTTACCAGAAAGAAGAACTGGTGCCTATCCTGCAGAAATTATTCCACAACATAGAGAAGGAAGAAATTCTTCCAACACATTTTATGAAGCCAATATCACCCTGATACCAAAACCAGGAATGGATGCAGCAAAAAAAGAAAACTACACACAAATATCCCTTATGAATATAGATTCAAAAATTCTGAACAAAATTCTAGCAAACCAAATTCAGATGCTTATCAAAAAATAATCCATCACGACCAAGGGGGCTTAATCCCAGAGATGCAGGCATGGTTCAACATATGCAAATCTATAAATGTAATTTACCACATAAATAGAAGCAAAAACAAAGACCATATGATCCTCTCAATAGATGCAGAAAAAGCTTTCAACAAAGTTCAACATCCTTTTATGATAAGAATGCTTAACAAAATAGGCATAGGCAGGACTTACCTAATAACGATACAGGCCATATATGACAAACTCACAGCAAACATCATACTGAACAGGGAAAAATGGAAAGCATTCCCACTTAGAACTGGAACCAGATAAGGTTGCCCACTATCACCACTTCTATTCTACATATTGCTAGAAGTCCTAGCCAGACCAATTAGACAAGAGAAGGAAATCAAGAGCATCCAAATGGGGGCATGCTCTTTGTTGACGATATGATCTTATATCTAGCAAACCCCAAATAGTCTGTCATGAGACTACCAGAATTGATAAACAAATTCAGCAAAGTCTCAGGTTATAAAATCGATGTATTGAAATCGATAGCATTTCTATACGCCAAAAGCAGTCAAACTGAGAACCAAGTAGAAGACTCAATACCCTTCATAATAGCAACAAAGAAAATAAAATACTTAGGAATATATTTAGCTAAGGAGGTAAAAGACCTCTCCAGGGAAAACCTAAACATCGAGGAAAGAAATAGCAGAGGATGTAAACAGGTGGGAAAACATACCATGCTCATGGGTCAGCAGAATCAACATTTTTAAAATATATATATACTACCTGAAGTGATCTACAGATTCAATGCAATCCCTATTAAAATATCAACATCAGTTTTCACAAATCTAGAAAAAAATAATTCTTCACTTCGTATGGAACCAGAGAAGACCCCATACAGCAAAAACAATCTTAAGCAAAAAGAAAAAATTGTGAGGCATCAATTTACCAGACTCCAATTTTTTTGTTTTAATTATATATTTAAATTCATTTAATTTTGAATACATTTCTCTAGAGAAAACATAATTGTTTCTATTTCAAAAATAGCCATTTTCAGGATGGATTAATTGGTATTATCTTTTCTGAATTCTCTTATTTATGCATCATTCTTGCACATATGGACAATTCTCATTTTGCCTTTATATTTGGACAACAAAGTTCTAGGTATAAAATTCTTGTCTCATACTTTTCTTCCCATAAAGAGTTTGAAGACTTTCTTCCATTATTTTCTCCAATTAATTGTGGCTGGAAAGGCTACAACTAACATGAATTGTTTTTTATTCTAAATTATTTGATGTATACATTTTGGGGGTGGATTAACAAAGGACAGCCTCCTTTTTTCATAAAGATTTGTAACATCAAATGGATATATTTAGGTTAATTGTCCTTTATTAAGTTTTCCTAGAAGTTGTATATACTATCAATCTACAGATTCAAGTATTCTTTCTTTCAAAATTTTTCTTCTATATATTTTTGATAGTTCTAAGTTTTATTTGTTGTCTTCTTTTTCAGGGATAATTAATATGTTAAATTAACATCTTTTGTTTTTAATCTCTATCATTTTTCTCATTGAATGTTTTTTTCCTCATTTATTTTGCTAGATGTCATTGAGCCTTTTTTTCATATCCCTAATTCTGTTTTTAGCAATGGCTTCTTACATTTTTTGTTTGTATGATGGATATTCACATCAATAGCTTAATTTTACTATTTAATTATTTTCTGGATTATACATTTATTATTTATACTTTTCTGTTGTATTGTTGAATTGTTTTTAAAAGGCCAAATTTTAATTTATTTGATATCATATAGAAATGTTTCTTTGACATCTACTTTATGGTATGCCTCTTCTATGGATCTATATTTATTTTATGCCTTTGATTGCTAATTCTTTTTCTCTTTTTCCTGCAATTTGTAAACATAGACTTCATTCTGATTCTTTTATGATTCTTACTCATCTTTGAATAAAATGTGTGCTTTCCAGGATAGTTATTTTTTGAAGAATATTTTAGAGAAGAACTACTTGAATTCTATGATGTTTTAGATCACTTTCCCCTGAATTCTGTTGTGTAGTATATTGCAGAGGGCATGTGTCCATTTGTTCTTTGTCTCTTTGAAGTATTAAAAATGTCTGAATGGCTAACTTTGTGACTCTATAAGGCACAGTGTGATTATGTATGATGACTTTTTGTTTGTCTCCTCACATTAGTGACATCAGTAGCCTCCTATACCTTTTCCACTCAGTGTCTGTCCTTTATGGACATAGTTTGCTCCCGAGCAGGGGACAGTGCAGTCTGATACCTCGTTTAGGCTTGTCCACTGTCTCTCTAAGCTGTATGATGTGATCGGAGGCACTTTTGAGTCTCTGATGCTCTTCAGACTTAGGTATCCAAAGTAAGGAGCTTTTTTGGGACCTTTTGAAATAAGCCTTCCCATTTAGAAGATTCCTGCATGTTGCTTAATACTTTCAAAAGTAAGAGATTATTCATGATATTTATTTGCCATTTCACTAACATTGTCCAGAACTTGAAAAGTATTCCTCATATTTCATATTATGAAATTTTTTAGCATTGTTTATTATATAAAATATAATATATGCTCACAATGGAATATTACTCAATTCTAAGAAACGACAGCGAGCTAACACCGTTTATGCTATCCTGTATTAAGCTTAAGCCCATTATCCAAAGTGAAGCGACACAAGATATGGAAAAAGGTTTCTATCTGCAGGGTGGGTAGAGTAGAGATTAAGGTCATTTGGTTTCAGAAGAGAAAGCAGTAAGGTGTCCTCTTGGACTTTGTGATAGCTAGATGTCTCTTGTAAGTTAAATGCCTCATGTGAAATAAGAAAGTTGCTGGGCCATCAAAGCTCCAGGAGAGGCCTTTTAAATGATGGGGGTGGGAAGAAAATGAGCTCTAAGATCTGATTATAAAGCCCCTTTTTACAATTACAAACATATCTTCTCTCTTTGAACTTGAAAAAAATTGGAATAATGCTTTAGGTGGGAGTCCTAGAGGACAGAGTTTTGTTTACATGGTTGATAATTATAAAACTTTGATGATTTTAATTGCAATATCCCCTATTTTTGCAATGCTTTTCCTTTAAATTGAATTTTCTGAGGGTAAGGATTTTTTTTTTTAATTTGTCTTTATTTTTTCAACATGTAGGACAATACCTGGCATTGAGTAGGTGTTCTATTATTGTTTCCTGAAATAACAAATAGTTGAACATAGAGGTTTTATCTCACTGATAAAATAAAGTTTACTTAGAGCATATGTTTGTTAAAAGTGAATTCAGTCAACATGAAGTCACTTAAGTGAAACATTATTGGATTTAATTTACTATATAGTATATTCTGTAGCTGTCTCCTTTGCTGCTTCCTTCTGTTCTCCACAGCATCTTAATATTGGTTTACCTAAAATTTTAGTCATTCTCTTCTTATTTTTAACTACATGCACACTCTAAATGATCTCAGTTGGCACTATGGCTTTAAATACTATTTTATGTATGGAATCCCTATTATGTGTCCATCCTAGATACCTTCCTGAACTTCAGACTATATATCTACCTCCCTATTCTACAGGTCCATTTGCATATGAAAATAATCTCTCAAACCTAACATGTTCAAAACTGAATCCCCGATTCACACTGACCCCCATGTATCCACCAACCTGCTTCTCCCGGCACCTTTGTCATCTCAGTTCATGGCAGCCTAATGCTTAATTCTTTCTTTACTTTTCTCATTCTCTCCTACAAAAAATCAAATTCCTTAGGAAATCCTGTTTATCTTCAAAATATAACCTTATTTTTATTATTTCTCACTGCCTCTATTGTTTTTTTTTATTTTTTATTTTTTTTATTTCATCAT
>VBSM01003199.1:9650894-9669552 GCA_008086735.1 Cheirogaleus medius | reverse complement strand
GGGATTGTTTGATTTTTTTCTTGTTAATTCTTTTAAGTTCTAGATAGATTCTTGAAGTAGACTCTTAATATATCCTCTTGTTTCTATGTTTGTCTCCCTCAAGTCTGTCCTCAAGCCAATAGCCAGAATGATCCTGTTTAAATAAAAGTTAGAAAATATTAGCCTCAATACTCTTCAATGACTACCTATGTCTCTCACAGCTGTCAGCCTGTAACCTCTAATGAAAGAAGGTATATCTTTTTGGAGGTGGGGAGTGAAGAATCATATATAAATATCCTTAATCTACAGATGACTATAGAATCTTTTCTCCAGTGACCCACTTCAAGTTGGAGAAAAGTATCAGTATGTGATCCTACACTACAGATTTATCGGAGTTGGGGAACATAGGTTGGAGGATGTAGTCTAGCATTATTATATTTCAACTGTGAGATTCTGTGGAAATTACTTACAACACAAATAATATCTCACAAGGATTAAATGAGACTGATAATGATGTTATCTGATCCGATTAAAGTAAATTGTTTAAGTTTAGCATATAGTCCAACAAATGTTTGGTCTTCCTTAGGCACTTTTGAATATGCCATCAAATACATAAAAATCTTACATTTATAAAATAGAGGCAGTATTTCCATTGGAAGCTGATCTTTTGAAGTAATCCTGAAGCAATGAGTTAGAGAAAGAAAAGTGGGAAAACAAACCCCTTCCTGAGCTTACCATTCTTTGTCTGGCACAAGCAGATTAAGTAGAGACTTGGGTGGACATAAGCCAACGACATTACAAGGTACTGCTTTGGAAAAAGTAGAGACAGAGAAAAACTTAAATCCTTTTAATTCAGATGGCTTTGCTTTAGAGAACTGCTTTAAAAACCAAACAGAAAAAAGTACCCAGTTCTTCTCCAAAATTGCATTTTTATCTATAACGCTTGTATTCTTCATTTCCTCTACCTATTTTTATCCATTGCTTTAAGCTCTCCTATATTTGAATATGATTAATCATCAATGGGGAAACAGAATTTTATTTTAGACAATCGGCAGGATGAAGCTATCTGAAATGATGACTCACGTCCAAACTTTGAGCATGAAGCTCACACATACATGCTTTATTTGGTGGGATTTACATAACAGTTCTCCTCTTAGGAGATTAAAGGAACTGAACAGTTATACTCTCTACATCTGTCATTTTCCTTTGTGTTTCTAGATGCCCTTTCTAGATTTATTTCTTAGAAGCATCAAAATAATAAAACAAAGCAACAGATAGGTGAAATAGGTCATAAGAATCTGGAGAATCAGTAATGCACTTTTTAGTTTCTTCTTTGCACCTGCTTCCTGGAAGTGTGTCAGAATTATGGAAAAACTGAACACCTTAGTAAATGAAATCATTTAGCCAACAGTTTGCATGCTCCTCCCTCATTTCTCTGACTTTATCTTCTATATTAACCTCACTGTTTTGGGCGTAACAGACTCCACACTCTTTTCTCTATCCGCCAAGATTATTTCCTCTTTGGTCTTTATTCAGCATGGCTTCTCTTGCCAAATCTTTCTATATGTATATCCCTGATTCCTCCAAAACTCATTGACTGCGAACTTCTCTCAACTTCCATTGCACTTACCATTGGTACAGATATGAGGATTGGATGAGAGGTCATTGCCTAAACAACTTGGAAAGGTGTCAATGTGATTATTAGTTAGGAAAGTAATTTGGCTATTTGTAACACAGGCCAAAATATCAGTAGCTTAAAGGAGAGATGTTTATTTTTCTCTCCTTCAAAATAGCCCAAGCAAAAACAGTGCAGGGTTATTACTGATGTTCTGTGTGTTAGGATTACAGAATTTTTCAAATTTGTTTCTCTGTCAGTCTCAGTGTATGACTTAAATCCTTGACAGTAAAGTGAGTGTTCTGGCTTCTACTACCCCATATTCAGTCCAGCTACAATTTCATTGAGTAACTCCTTTCTCAGAAGTTATTCCTCAGATACATTCATAGCAACATAGGTAAGAATTTTAATATATAACCAACCGCACAATATGTGTGCATTTAATATATGGAAAAGCTGCACAAAAGTTGTTGCCTGGATGGTCATGTGTCCACCTGGGACTTGGGGTTGAATATATAAAGAAGTGGGGCAAATGGATATAAAAGCACCAAATATCATTTGTTTTCCCATAAATGTAATCTCCCACCAAGGAGAGAATGTTTTGGTCTCTTCTATGCAATATGCCAGCATGTTTTGCAGTTATGTTTCTGTTTATTATGAATTATTTGGTTTTCACTCTTGCCTTAAACATTGGTCTCATGAACTTTGTTAGCATGAACTGGCATCTAAAAATCCCATCAAACAGGCGTATTGAAAAGTCTGAATTCCAGAGCCTGGAGGGCTGCAGTCCAGCAGATGGTGGATTTCACCAGGGGAACTGTCATCTCATAGGTTGTCTTGGTACCCAACCAGCATATCCTCTTTGCACCAACACATATTTGCAAAGCCATGTGCCTAGAGAACCTATTTCAATTTATAAATTCTCTCTTGCCCAGACATTTGGACACTCAATCACAGTCTACTGAAACCAAGGGCATGTCCCCTGCTGGGACACAGAATTCTGGTTTGTCATTTAATCTGCAGAGCTGGCTCAATCCTCCAGAGTTTCTTGGACTCCAAACACGTTAGATCATTTTAATAACAAATGAGTTTTCTTCTTTATTAGTGAAGTTTAGAAACCTATTACATGTCACTTCTTCCTTAATATACCTGTGCTGTGCCACAACAAAAGCAATGGTATGCAAACATGCTGAATTGACCTTTACTGCTTATATGAATTTTAAAATTAAAAATAAAAGTTTAAGTACATAAGTTCCAGCATTTCAAATATGTTATCAACTTTTTTAGGAAAGACTGTGACATGTATTATAAGTTGGGCTGTTAACAGTTACCAATTAGTGCTTATGATTTGAATATTTTATTTTCTAATATATGCATATGACAATTTTATAGTAAACTATCTATCATGTAGTGAGCATTAAAGATAGTAATTGTGTGATCCACTTTAATTGTTAGAAAGGTCTTATGCTCTGTCTGTCCCTCAGCTCCTCAAGTATCCAGAGGAATATGATACTGAGATAAAGACAAAGTGATATGCGTGATATGCTCAAATTCATTTGGAGAGTATTTAGAAGAGTCTTCAAATTAGGATCTGTGTAACTGTAAAGGCTATGCTTGTAATTACTGCACCCCTTTGCCTCTTTAACAAATAAAAATGTGGTTCACTTTAAAATTTTTCTAACCTTCCTTTTAATAATGTATATTTATTGGATGCAAAAATACTGTGCTTGTCAGTGTATCTATGAAAATAGGGTCCATACTATGAAAATTTATTTTCTATTATGCATGAACACCCATCATCATTGTACTATAAAGGCCAAAATACCTTTATTTAAGTTTTCATATTATTTGAAATATCTTTGAAGAGAAATTGCAGAGAAATATATTAGGTTTGGAAATACAGAAAATTGGTATTGAAAATGAGAGGAAAATAGCTTTTTTGCAAAGTACATGAATTAGCAAGTGATATCTCGTTTTCCTCTGTGAGCATGGAGATTCGAAAATCCCAGAAGTTTATTTTAGAGTTAACTACTTTGTTATGGTTTTGCATCATGGTACACTAGCTAGGCTGGGGCTAGCTTGTATGTATCTGAGTATAAACTGGAATTTTTTAGTTTTTTGTTTATTTTTTCAAATTTATAGGAGGATCCTAGATTAAAGTAAGAACTTTACACATGTATCCATTCTCTGATTCATTGGCGATTTTTTTGTTTTAGTTCTTTGATCTCCTTTTGTCTCTTCGAGAATTTCATAGGTACTATATAGCTATTATAATGTTTTTTTTTTCTTCAGAAAGTTTTGAGAATGTGCTCCTTAAAGTCACAGACTTGGGTCTACATTTTTATTCCACCACTTGCTGGCTTCCTGGCATCGGGAAAGTTACATAATCTTTCTTGAAGAAAAATGGTATAATATTAATATTATATAGTGCCTATATATTTTTTGTTATGATAAAATATATTTGTGAATATAAAATCTTTAGCACAAAGTCCAATATATTTTACTATTAAAATAAATTAGTGGAATTACTATTATTGCTAATTACCATAAGTTGGACTGAATTATATTCCTCCCTCCTTAAATTTTTTTTAAATTTATTTTTGTTGTTGAATTAATTACCAAAATTCCTTGATTGTTTAATACAATAGTTAGCCAGTCTCATTCAGGCATGGACTTTTCCTATCATAAAAAGAGGAAAGGGAGGAAAGGAGAAAACTCAAGGATCTTTTGATTGTGTAGGGATTCAGTAGTTCATCATGAAACCCCACACTCTGGTAAAGGAAGGCATGTCCAATCTATGTGCCATGCCAGTGTGATCCACACTGGTATGTGCTGATATGTGCTGATCCACACTGGAAATTTTCAAATGAACTTATTAGCAAGGTCTCTTTGTTGTGTCTAGCTTGAACTTTTTGTTGTTTCTGAATGTCTATTTTATTAGTGATTTAAAAACATCATTTAATTTTGTTAACAAAAAGTAGAGTGAAAGCATTTGTTAAATGTTTTCTATGAGACAAACACTCTTTAAGATATATTATATATGCCTCGGTATAGGGGTGTCACAACTGCCTTCTGAAATGCATATCATGATCTCCTCTTGCATAGCCTCCAAATAATTAAATAATTGGCCCAAGGCCACTCATCTAAAAATTAATGAAGCCAGATTTCTACCAGGTAGAATAATTGGAGTAAGTCCTATACTTACCACTTGCAAGCTAGGTGAACTTATTCACTTATTTGCTATGCAAAACTTAGTTTCTTTATAATTAAATTAGAAATAAAATACAAATATATTTCATAGAATTGGTGGAAGAATTAAATGAGATAATGTATATAAACACACCTTATAAATTGGACAGGAAAAATGTAAATACCCCTGAAATACAAGACTATTAAAGGGAAAAGATACACACACACTGCACTGAATATAATGACAGAGGTATGATCAGAATGATTAGTACCACAGAGAAAGGGTATATGTCATTTTATAGAGGAAGTTACACTGAGCAAAACTATAAAGATTGCACGTGATGCCGCCTTGTCAGAGAGGAGCAGAGATGAGCATTACAGGTAGAAGCTAGAGTGAGTAATTGAGAGGAAGGGTCAATACACTTGACATTGAATTGTGACATTGGAATAGTAGACGGGGGCCAAAGGATCACTATAAGCCACTGTGGAATCTTCACGGACAACTCGTATCAAAGTTTAAATTTCTATATTGATAGGGTGTCTACAAATTTCCTGCAAAAAATTAAATTTGTTTTAACAAGCAGTTATATGGCACATTACAAATATTTATTCATTTAATTTTTTATGACAACCCTGGGAGGAAGGTATTATAGTATCACTGTTTTAGAAGCAGGAAACTGAGGCATAAAAGAACACTGTCAAAGAGAAACGGCACTGGCCACTTGTTAAATGTAGCAAGATAGATTGTATTTAGTCTATTGCAGTAAGAGAGAAAGACTCTATTATAAATTGAGCTCAACTACAACTAAGACAAAGGTAACCGAGGTTTAATAGGAATAACAGAGAGGGAACAGAAAGGGGACATGGGAGAGTGGAAAAGGCAAACCAAAATGGGGTTGCGGGCTATAAGGAACCAGAAAGAGGCTGGGGGACATGGAAAATTACAGCAGAGGGAGCAAGTAAATAATCACTGAAAAGGATTTGGCTAATAGATTTGAGGAAGTATATTTTGTGGTTGGCAGCAGTACATTTAATTGAGCAAAGATGCAGTATGTGGGCTGAGGTCACCTTTAGGTACATGGCCTAGTGCAGCGGCTAATGTTCAGTCAATCCTCTTAACACAGTGTTTGGGAAAATTTTTGTGCAACTAAGGAGTCACAGTTCAGAGTACCCTCATTTATACAGGTAGGAAGTGGCAGAGTTGGCATTCCAACACCAGCATTCCAGCTCCAGAGTGCGTGCTGCATCTCAATGTCAAACTTACCATTTGCTAATTCCTAAACTTTACATTTATTCCTTTATAACCTTTATGATGGTTGGACCGTCATAAAGGTTATAAAGGAATAAAAGACGTCATAAAGATGCTTGGACCCACTCTAGTGACCCATGATGTTTCAGAAAATTTCAGCGGTCTCCATATGTTTTGTTTTGGACTTCTGAATATGATTTTGTGGATTTTTTATATGACATTGTATGAGTCACTGAAAATGTCTCTTATGGCTGTCGTGAATTTGAGTTGGCTGTCATTCTTAGTCATTTGTTTTACTTGTCCTCAATCATTCTCTTGGTTAAAAAAAATGAAAGTGAAGTAACTGAACTGTTTGACCTTTTTTAGCTTATAAACAGAACAAAATAAACACCCCACGCCACCAACAGCAACAAGGCAACAAAATTCTATTTTGAGCCTCTTCTTCACTGTCTTTGTTAAGTTCTCTTGACATTCTCTTTGTTTTAAGTAATCTTGTATTTCACCACTCTTCTTTTAGTTTTACCAAATTACTGGATCGGGCTTTTCCTGGCTTCTTGTCACCCAGGTTCCAGGAACATAAATTTTACCCAATAGGCAAAGTCAGTCATACACACATAGATTCACTTTTTCAAAAAGTTTACATAAAGAAAGAGAATGGAAGAGAGCACATACATGAGAAAGACAGAAAAAGAGAGAGATAAAAGAGACAAAGAGAGTTCTAGAACATGTGGCACATAGCCCAGTGCTGCCTAGAGCTCAGAGGGCTCCTGCGGCTCAATATCCCTCCATCGGAAACGCTCACGGGTCCAGCTCAGCATCACTGACATTTGAGTTTCCTTGGTGGGAAACTCACATGGCTCAAGCAAAGAAGCTCTCTCTTATAATTAGCAAAATTAACTTCCAAGTAAAATGTGATAGAGTCACTGTTTTTAAAGGGAGGAAGGGATAATAAACACTCAAGAGTTCTCAGGAAATGAAAAAAAGAAAACAAAAGAAAGAAATATATGACCCTAAGAATTCATGCAGGTGGTGAGAGTAAAAATAAAAACCCAACTCAATGGTATAATTTCTATTTTTAAAAAATTTGTTGAGACATGTTTTCAGGCCAAGGATGTGTTCAATCTTAGAGAATGTCCCACGAGCTGATGAGAAGAATATATATTCAGTGGTTTTTGGGTTGGATGTTCTGTAAATGTCTGTTAGGCTCATTTGATCTAGAGTTCTGTTTAAGTCCATTGTTTCTTTGTTTATTTTCTGTTTGAAGGATCTGTTGTGTTCTGTCAGAGGGGTTTTGAAGTCCCTGACTATTACAATGCTGCTGTTTATCATTTTGTTTAGATTGAGTAGGATTTCCTTTATGAGTCTGGGCGCACCTGAGTTAGGTGCATAAATATTTAGAATCTTTATGTTTTTGTTGAATTGTTCCCTTTACCATTATATAATGACCATCTTTGTCTTTCATTACTTTTGTTAATTTGAAGACTAAGTTATATGAAATGAGAACTGCTACACCAGCTTTCTTTTGGTTCCCATTTGCATGAAACGTTGTTTTCCATCTTGAGTTTGAATGAATCCTTGTGGGTTAGATGTGTTTCCTGAAGACAGCAAGTACTTGGCTTGTATTTTTTACCTGTTCAGTGAGACTGTGTCTCTTTAGTGGGTGGTTCAAGCCATTAACATCTGATAAAGGGCTGATAACTAGAATCTGTATAGAACTCAGCAAAATCAGCAAGAAAAAATCAAACAATTCCATTAAAAAGTAGGCAAAGGACATGAACAGAAACTTTTCAAAAGAAGATAGACTTATAGCCAAGAAACATATGAAAAAATGCTCAACATCTCTAATCATCAGAGAAATGCAAACAAAACCACAATGAGATATCATTTAACTCCAGTGAGAATGGCTTTTATCAAAAAGTCCCAAAACAATAAATGTTGGCATGGATGTAGAGATAGAGAAATATTCATACACTGCTGGTGGGACTGCAAACTAGTACAGCCTCTATAGAAAGTAATATGGAGATACCTTATAGAACTGAAAGTAGGATTACCGTTGGATCCACCAATCCACTACTGGGTATCTACCCAAAGGAGAAAAAGACATTCTATAATAAGCACGTCTGCAATTGAATGTTTATAGCAGTGCAATGCACAATTGCAAAGATGTAGAAACAACCCAAGTGCCCATCAGTCCATGAGTGGGTTAATAAAATGTGGTATATGTATACCATGAAGTACTAATCAGCCATAAAAAAGTGGTGAACTACCTATTGTATTATCCTGGACGGAGCTGGAGCCCAATATTCTAAGTGAAGTATCACAAGAATGAACAACAAAAAAATCATTAAGTGTACTCACCATTAAATTGATACTAATCGGTCAACAGTAATGTGCACATATGGAAAGTAACGTGCATGGGGTGTTGGGCAGGTGGGAGCGGGGAGGAGGGGATGGGTAAATCCACACCTAATGGATGTGGTGCACACTGTCTGGGGGATGGGCATGCTTGTAGCTCGGACTCAGGAAGTGCAAAGGCAATATATGGAAGTACCTCCATCATACTCTTAAAAAAAAAAAAACACCTAATGACAAACCGTTTTGAAATACTCTTAGGTTGAATAATTGAACAAAATAGAGCAAATGTAATAACATGCCTGTTTTGAAATAGCCTTGAGCCATGACTATCCAACTCAGGTTAATTTTTGTCATTAGGAAGATCATAGCTTCACCTTTCCATATATATGTCCTCCTCTCTATTTATCATAAGCGGGCTGATGAAGGAGAGGGGCCCATTCCTGTGCACAAATTAAACCAAGAGCAAGAAAAAAAAGAAAAAAAAACTATATTAAACATTTAAAACACACACACAATCAAAACACTCAGGTTTCGGCACTTCACGACACCTTAATTTCCATCAGCCGGAGCAGCTGTGTGCTTCCCACAGTGCAAAGTCTCATGAAGGGTGTATTAATTAAGTCATTATTCCCTGAGAGATAGGTATAATTATAAATCTTCTCACCATACTATTTTGAGTTTCCAAAATTCAGTAAGCTAGAGGTTGAGATTTTTTTTTTTCCAAGATGCCGCTGCAAAATAAAGGCCAACAACACAAAATCCCACTGTGGAAGAAACAAAGTCTCCATTAGAAGAGAGCTATCTGAGAGTGGTCTTGTGGAGACCATCTATTTGCCCCTCTCAGCTCATTTTGAGAATTGCTGTCACAAATTTGCAGCAAGAATAACTCACACGATCAGGTGTGTGTAGAAATGAGAAGAGATTGCCCCAGAATCTCCCTCCTTCTATCTCCACAAGGATGCGATGTGTGCTTTCAGACTGTAGAGAAAAGGCAGAGCAAGATGGTTCACCATCCCTTTCTACCTCATTGTGAGAAATTCGGGGAAAGGTTATCGGTGGTATGCTTGTATGGAGCACTCCTAATACTGAAGACAATATTCTGTAGAGTTTACTTGTATTTAAGAAAATCAAGGATTTTGAAACACTAGGAAACAGGATTGCATTTTTATTAAAGAATACAATGATCTCTTTTCTACTGCGAGATATAAAATTCTATTCTTCCAACAAATAGACTGAAACATTTAAGATCAGATAGAGGATACCCTAGTTAGGGGTCAAACCTCATTTTAATACATCAAAGCCAAACCAGCCTTACACCAGTGGATATTGAGAAGATAACATCCAAATGCTACTAAAGTGAACATTGTGTGGCTTATTTGCATTCAGAAATTAGCTTCCCCCATGCCTTTGTAGCCAATTTATGTATAGAATAATTCATTTGAAAATTTAAGACCTTCTAAAGTTTGGGTAAGATGTCTTTCTCTATTTTTTAATTCAAGTTGAATAACCTTTACTTGTATTGTCTGTGCTAATCTGTTTACCTGTGCTCATGTGCAACATATCTTTTGCTACACACTCTCTTTTTAGTCTTTAATAAGAATACTGAAAGCAGACTTTATATCTTTTGATTTTTCCCAAACTTCAGCCTGGCATGTAAGGTTCTCCCAGCAGCTGACCTCATTCTAGCTTTCCCCCCTTACTTCGAGAATGTCCCTTACGAAGACCTTCCTTTCACTGCAGTTTGTCCAAGGAAATACAACATGGTAAGTAAGTTGGGAATTCCAGTTACAGCTCCACTTTTGGACAAGTTGCTTAACCTCATTTTGTCTCAGTTTTCGCATAAAATGAGGGTAAAGAATCTATCTCACTGAGTTGAGAAACTGAAGTGGTTTTATCTATGTAAAATGATCGCTTTGTTCACAAGCAATAAGCACTCAGTCAGTGCCAGCTTTTATAATTTTATCACTAATAGTTTTTTGTGCTTTGCAACTTCCCCAGTTCTGCTCATTATACCCCATGATTCTTCGCTTGTATCAGCCTTTCTATCCTTCAAGGCACAAGTAGACCCTCCTCCTCTGTGAAGATGTTCTTGATCTCTCTGGACCAATTAGCTATCTTTGATCACTGAGTTAGAAAGCTTAGTAAACATCTTGTTAGCTCTTTCTTATACAAAAATAAAATAAATAATGTGCCCCCACACATGTCAGGGGCATGCTACAAGACACTTTGCAATTCTTTGCCATGACTACCACACTCAAATACCCTCAAGCTCTTTGCTCACTTTCCACCTCGACATGCACTTAAACCCCCCTTGCTTCCTGATTTCTTATGATATTTTCTGTGTGTGCCATTTGTTGCTTACTATTTATAATTATTTTTTAATTTACATGTTTTACATCCCAGTTAATTCTCTCATGGACCAGGTACCCATATTTTGCTCTGTATCCTCTTTCTGCATCAAAACAGCCATTAAGACTAGAACTGGAATCATGGTCGTTTGTTTGCAGGTAATCACACACTAAGTCACAGGCACCCATGTTACAGGATGTGCACCATTAAAACTTTGGCTAAGGGAAACACCTTTCACCTTTATCAGCAGAGCTCTGTGTAAAGCCAACTGGGCTGTTCTCTGAGTCGTTGATTGTCTAGCATCGCGGCTGTGGGGGAGGGGAGCTGGCTGGCCGCGGCATAAACAAGGAAATCATTCCGGCAGGTGCACGTCTCCACCAGGGGGTTATGAGCGAAGGAGAGCTAACGCCCTGGCCCCTTGTTTATGGCAAGTGAATGGGGAAGGAATAAAGCTTTCTGGGGAGTGTGGACAGTGGTTCCTTTAAGCAATGGGAACTACAGAGTTCTGTGCTTTAGCCTCTTCTACATTATTACCTAAAGCAAGTTATGTCCGACTTGCTAACCTCAAAGAGAGTAAAGAACTGCAGCCCTACCATGTAGCTAAAAGGAGAAAACAATGAGAATACTTGGTGCAACAGCACTGAGGAAATACTGTCAACCTGTGCATATCTTACCATTGGCCAAAATAAATGACAGAATATGACTCACTACAGAGAAGTTTTTTACTGTCTAGTTGCCTCCTCTTTCTCCCAACTAAATTTCTCTAGTTACGTTATTAACCCAATTCCAAACCTAGAACTTCCTTCACAAACAAATCAAATACAGAAAGACCAGTGGGGTGCTGCCTACAGTGACTTGCTTCCTTGTGTACCCTGACTGTGTCTTCCTGCTCACAAGATGTTTTCCTCCTTCCATCTCGAGTTACCTCTAGACCAACCAAGAATCACAAAACACTTGAACAAATGGGACTCCACAGTGGATAAGCTACAGTGCTCCCTCTCCATCCCTTTTAAAGCTATCATTTCCCTGACACTGTAGACTGACTTGTCAGCTGCATGAGACAGCAAGCCTGCGGAGAAGGAGGCCAAACGGGATGTTTATAGATGGAAGATTTACAGGCCTGACTTGCCTGCAGGGCTATAAGACAGAGCTGGCTTAGGTATCTGACACAAGTATTTTATCATTATTTGTTGTGGTTACCCAGGGACCTTAAGAAAAAGACTGGCAAGCAATCAAGAGAATTTTCTGACAGCTGAGAAGACATATGTGAGTATGGAGAGACTGGTGGAGGTATTCTTTGTAGGACACTTAATATACTGTATATCCTTGCAGAGAGTTTGATAGAGGCTCACTAATGCTGCTTTGACTTTTCAAGTAACCTCTGCAGGAAATCTCTGTTCTTGGGGGAAACCTTTGTCTTCAGGGAAGAACAGCTCTTGTATAGGTAATACTCATATAGGACATATGCACACAATCTCCATTTGGGCTCATTAATCATTTTTATTATGGCCAAATTATTCAAGGCTATAAGATATAATGAAAGAAATATCTTGTTAATACCAAAATGTCCAAGAGAGTACTTAGGGAAATTAAATAGACTGGAAAACATATGCTCGATGTCTTACAAATTAGAATTTGTAAATAAATGATTCTGGTTTAATCACATGGCAATTTACAGAGACATTTTTGGTAAAAATGATCACATCACAGTCTCTGACAAGAATTTCATACAGATTGAGCTATCTGGCTTGCTGCATGAGTAGTTTTAGAGTTTTTATTTGTCATTAATCTTTTTAAACACATAGTTTATTTTACTCGAGAGTTCTGATTTTAAATCAATTACATTGTGAATTTTGACATACAGCTAAAAGTTTAAAGTCTGGAAATCTGTTATCAACTTTTGAACTCAAACCCTCCATGATCCTGATAGTATCATATGCCCATTGTTTGATAGCAAAGCAAGTACTTACTTTATATGGAATGTAGTTAGTCTGTGGCTATAATTTTGTACAGCTATTTTGTAGACTTATTGATCTACTATTCCTCATAAGCTGTTTTTCCATTCTTCTAAGACTGTGGTCCCCAACTCCTGGGCCACAGACCAGTACCAGTCTGTGGCCTGTTAGGAACTGAGCTGCACAGCAGGAGGTGAGCATAGGCAAGCTTCTTCTATATTTATAGCTGCTGCCCATCACTGGCACCACCACCTGAGCTCCACCTCCTGTCAGATCAGCCATGTCATTAGATTCTCATAGGAGTGTGACTCCTCTTGTAAACTGTGCATTCCAGGGATCTAGGTTGTGCACTCCTTGTGAGAATCTAATGCCTGATCTGAGGTGGAGCTGAGGTGGTGATGCTAGTGCTGGGAGCAGCTGCAAATACAGATTATCATTATCAGAGAGGTTTGACTGCACAGAGACCATAATAAATCAATCGCTTGCAAACTCATATCAAAACCCTATCAGTGAGTGGCAAGTGACAATTAAGCAGCATCTGGTGGCAGGCTTTGTAATGGCAAATGAGTTAATGTACTTCAATTGTACAGCTGCATCTTGTGGCAGGCTTTAATTCAGAATACAACACTTATTTTAGTCTGTGTGTGGCCAACACATTATTTTTATATTCCACTCTGTCCATGCCTCTTTTCCCACACTGCACACTTGTCTCAGTCACAGTTTTGGTAAGCCCACAAGCCAACCCTAGCAAAAATTAGTAAAAACAAATGTTGCTGGAGAGCTTCTTTGAAAAGGGGGAAAGAAAGACCCAGTGATGAGACAACAGAAGACTCTAAGATTGACAACAAAACGAAAGCTGCATTTAAAAGAAAATACTAGAGTCCTACTTAAAGTACAGGTTTATTGCAACAGGTGATTCACATTCTCCGAGCCTGCTTTGTATAATATGTGGTGACTGGCTATCCAACCAAGCCACAAAAAATTCAAAACTGCTTTGCCACATGGAGACCAAGCACCCTGCATTACAAGACAAGACAAGCCTTTGGAGTTTTTCAAAAGCAAAATGTGAACACGAAGAACAGAAGCGATTATTGAAGGCCATCACTTCATCGAATGTGTCTGCACGGAGAGCTTCACTCTTAGTGGCTAACTGCATTGCTAAAGCCAAGAAGCCCTTTGCTATTGGTGAAGAGTTGATCTTTCCTGTTGCTAAGGACATTTGCCGTGAACTTTTAGGAGAAGCTGCAGTACGAAGGGTGGCACATGTTCCTCTTTCGGCAAGTACCATAACTAGATGAATTGATGAAATAGCAGAGGATATTGAGGCAAAATTAGTAGAGAGGATTAATGAGTCACTGTGGTACACAAACTAGGTTGACAAGTCTACCAATGTTGACAACAAGGCAATAATGCTTGTTTTTGTGTGGCATATTTTTTAGGAGGATATGCATAATGATATGTTATGTGCACTTTTGTTGCCAACCACACCACAGTTACAGAATTATTCAAGTCTTTGACTGATTTCATATCCAGAAAACTGATTTGGTCATTTTGTGCCGGTATATACATGGACGGAGGGGCTGCCGTGACTGATAGCTTTCTGGTTTCACTACTCAGGTCAAGGAGGTTGCTTCTGAATGTGAGTCTATGCACCGTGTCATCCATAGAGAAATGCTGGCTAGCTGAAAAATGTCACCTGAACTAAATAACATTTTGTAGGATGGATTAAAATTATCAACCACATTATAGTACATGCTCTTAACTCATGCCTATATGTGCAGCTCTGTGAGGAGATGGAAGCAGAACACACATTTCTTCTTTTATACACAGAAGTGAGGTGGCTTTCTAAAGGTAGATCACTGGCCAGAGTTTCTGAGTTATGAGAGCCACTCCAGAGATTTTTTTTAGAAAAACAGTCACCACTGGCAGCACATTTCAGTGACACAGAATGAGTAGCAAAACTTGGTTACTCATGTGACATATTCAACCTGCTCAATGAACTCAATCTAGTACTTCAGGGGACAATGAGTGGCTGCAGATGAGCAATGAGCAGATAAAGTGGCTGCATTCAGAACCAAACTAGAATTATGGTGGTGATGAATGAACACTGGGATTTTTGACATGTTTTAAACATTAGCAGAGATTTTGAAAGAGACTTAGCCAGGGCCTTCTTTCTCCTAGCTGGTGCATGATCACTTACCTCAGCTTTCAAAAGAATTTCAGCATTTACTCCCCAACCACAAAAGACACTCGGACTGGGAAGGAAAGGATCCATGACCTATTTGTGAATAAACTGGGTAAATTGACTTTGTGCTAGAATAGATCTCAACTGCTTGAGATCACGAGTGATGGTAGCCTTAAAAATATGTCTGAGACAACTTCAAATCTCCATATGTCTTGGATTAAACTCAGGATGGAATATCCTGAGATTGCCACGAAAGCACTGAAAAGCCAACTTCATTTCCAACATCCTATCTTTGTGAATCTGGGTTTTCTGCAGTGACAGTAACCAAAACGAGTTTATGGAGTAGACTGGACATAAGCAACATACTTCCTGTGTCACTGTCTCCCATCACCCCCAGATGGAATCATCTAATTGAAGGAAAACAAGCTCAGGGCTCCCACTGATTCTGCATTATGGTGAGTTGTATTATTATCTCATTATATATTACAATGTTAAAAAATAGAAATAAAGTGCATGATAAATTTAATGTGCTTGAATCATCCCAGAACCATTCTCCCCACCCCAGTCCATGGAAAAATTGTTTTTAGGTAGGGGTAGGAGGAAGAGGAAGAGATGCTTTGTCTAGGAGGTGTCCATTGAGGAGCAGATGGCCTAGGAGATGCTTTGTCTACAACAGAGAGAACAAATTGATGACAAGGGGGGCTTCCAAGAAGGAGCAGATGAAGTCAAGGGGACTTCCAAGAACTAAATAGGTGTTTGGTCTATGATAGGGGGTCTCCAAGGACTGACTAACCAGAAAGAGATAGAAAGGCCACAAAGTAAAGATATGACCAAGACCACAAAAGAGGGTCTTTGGAGCATGTGTACAAGGTGACAGTATCCTCCAGGGACCTATCTCCCATAATATAGTAAAAATCACACCCACCAGCACAATGAGGGTTTACAAATACCATGGAAAACCCTGGAAATTGCCTTACATGGTTAAAAATGGGGAGGGGTCCCAGTTTGGGGAATTCTCCACCTCTTTCCAAGAAAAAACATGAATATTCCACCCCCCACTTAACATAAAATTAGAGAATCATCATAAAAGCAAAAATCTTGTTAAACTCAGGGTCTCCTACACATGTGGGGATTGACCCATTCCTTCCCTGGAATGCACTATGCTTTAATAAACTTTGGGGCTTTGCTTGCTTGCATCTGGTTGGTCTGCCCAGTTGCTCTGTCAACTCAGTACCAGTGACCATTCTTCAGTACTGGGAACCAAGAACCAGGGAATGCAGACCTGACATGTGGTCCTCACACCTGACATAGTCTTCCATGAGACAAGTGCCTGGTGCTAAAAAGGTTGGGGAGCACTGTTCTAACACACATGGCTATCTTTTCCTCATTTAATATTTTGCTTCTAGGAGGAATGATATAACTAGATTTAGAACAATAAAAGTGAATGGAAAGGACATGAGCAATTTCTCAGCCATCTCCAAATTAATGAAAGGCCTCTCTCTTTGGACCCTGACATTTTTAACCGTCCCAAGTTCTGAAATTCAAATGTAGCAATTGCTCAATTTTCACCACACAAGAATATAACAGTCTAGAGGTTATTGCAGCAACAAGGTGGAAAGGACTTAGGACCCAGGAAAATTTATGGAGCAAAACTGATGAGTCATCTTTGATGAACTAGACTGCCATGTTAGAGAAATAAACATATTTAATCTACTCTATTTTGAGGTCTCATTCCTTTTTTATTTCCTTCCTCCCTCCTTCTCCCTCCTCTCTTCCTTCCTTTCTTGCTTTTTCTCTCTCTCTTTCTTTCTTTCTTTCTTTTTTCTTTCTTTCCTTTCTTTTTCTTTCCTTTTTCCCAGTGGATCATTTACCTAATAAAAGTCACATGGTTTTAAATGTTTACAATCTTTTTCATTCTGATAAGGAACATTAATGTGGGCATTCTATAAAAGCCATTTCAGGGCATCATTCTTTTTGATACCTAGAGATTGTAGAAACTGCAGGTTAGTGTCCAAGTGTTGTTTATGAAGCAGGTTAAGGCTTTTCTGTAAACCGAGAATGAACAGTTATGAGTCCTGGGTTTGGTCATACAGGGCTTAGAATTAGCTCCACTTTTCTAAGGCTTGTGTCTCCTTCTGGCTCTCCTGACAACCTAGAGAAATGGACCAAACACACCTTCGTTTTTCCTGACTTCAGTCCTCCTCCTTGTCTTGATGGACATTAATGGGTATGAAACAAAGGCTATCAGGAACTATAAAAATGAGACCTTAGAAAAGGCTACCATTTAAACACAGGATTATGTGTTCAGGTGCTCTGAGAAACAACTGACTAATATTCTTTCTTCACTTACCACTCAAACTAACTTCCTGAAATGTAGCCTGTGCCAAAAGTCTCTTTCTAATGTATTTCTTTGAACATATCATATAGATATAATAGTAGATGTACTCTTACCATGAAGTGAAACTTGTATCAAATCTCTTTTGACATCATGTAATTCGGGCCATACAAAGGTATAGATGTGATAAAATTGCATGCAATTTAGTAATTACATCAAAACGATAATACACTCTTGTAGACTTTAGTGAGAGGGTATTAGAGATAGTTCAGGCTACCAAATAATTTAAATACAGTTTGACAACAGAAGATTATTAGGTAGAAAAATAGCTAAATGAAATGCCTTTTTCACAACTTTGTGCCTCCTCCTTTCTCTGCAAAACATGAAAGCCATAAGTAGCTGAAGGAGAAGCATGGGTCTCTTAAGTTTTATACATTTTCAGCTTCACTGTTGGAGGATTTAGCTCTTATGCAAATTCTTTCTTGCTCTTCTGCATTTAAATTAAGTCCCGATCCTTATCAGCCTTTTCCCTCAATATAATTTTAATAGGATAGCCAGAGATATCAGTTTCTGCCAATTACATGGTGTGTCATTCATTCTATGTCCAAATTCTTTTTCCTCCTTTTACAATCCTATCACTGCCCATCATTATCTGAGACTGCAGTATACTAGCATCCTTAATTAATATGAAAGGGAAAACACATGAGAATAAAAATAATTATCTATCTCTTCATATTTAATTTACATCATATTTCTTGAATGTTTATCTGTGTGCATATATTTAAAAAATGCACACACACAGCTTGAGTCAAATGCATATGCTCTTGAGGCTAAAGAACTATGAACAAGATTTAACATGAATGTGCTCTTTGGGAAATCTGTATAGAAACTCACTGATAGGAACACACAACACAGACACACTCCAAAGACAAAGTAGTGAGGAACCGAATTGATACTTTCAGGTTAAATAGAAGCAGAAGGAACACTAAATGAGGGGAAAACAAGAGAGAATAAATATAGACCAGATAAAATATCAAGTTAATCTCCCAATTATGCTCTGTAATTAGAAATGCTGTATAATATTAAAATTACATGAAAACTGGGCTTTGGAATTTCAAAGTCAGTGCACCACAAGAGTAATGAAAGTTAGACTCTCCATTCAGATGCTGAAACCTAGGCACTCCGAAACCAATTTGGTCACTGCAACTACACTGATAGCAAATTAGTCTCTGATAATTTAGTTTAAATAATTAACCATTTCATTAAAATACATATTAATCATACCTACTTTTTCAACTCTTACTGATTATATTATAGAATAAAGTGATTCTGTTCTCATTTATGAATCCTAAACATATTTATAAAATACATAGACTTTTTTGGATTTTTCTACTTTAAGTTACTGACAATTATTTGTGCTCTGGCTATATATTTTTTTTTTTTTTTA
>VBSM01003199.1:9602475-9650794 GCA_008086735.1 Cheirogaleus medius | reverse complement strand
GTTGTTTCCACATCTTTGCAATTGGGAATTGTGCTGCTATAAACATTTGAGTGCTAATATTTAAAAATATGAGAAAATTAAGTGTTTAATTGTAGGTAATGGATTAGAAATAACTAAGTACTTACATTAATATATGCAAAAATAAAAATAGTTGAATAGTCTATCATTGGAAATTTAGATTCTTCCTAATAATACCAATTATTTTGCTTAAACTCAATGACTTTCAGTAAAATTGCATGGTAACTGGAAGAAAAAAGTGAGTAAAAAGGCAACATTGTAAAGTTAGAAAATTTTTTCAGCTGTCTATTTTTGTGGATGCCCTTCTCCATATAAAGTGAATGTTCTTTTCAGTCTTAGTGGTCATGGACTTGTTTAGTGCATAACCTATGGTGGAAAATGTATTTCTTTCTCATTTCCCAGGGCTTATGCATCTAATTAAAGACCTGTGACTAATTCTGGCCAATAGCTTAGAAAAGGAAGTAGCTTAAGTCACTTTTAGGGTTAGCTTTTAACACATTGATTGCCATGTGAGTTGTATTTAACTTAGGCTAGTTTTGAGCCTGGGGCTGCATGAAGTGAAACCCTGAAGTTGTTTCATGAAAATCTTACTTCTTGATGTTCTTATTGTTACAATTAATATTGACAATTTAGTTCTAAAAATGTGGATTGCATTACATATAACTCATGCACAGAAAATAATAAAAAATAACAAATTTGTGAGGATTGTTTGTTTTAATAAAACTCTGTGGCCCCAAGGGAAATTTTTTTTCTAGTGAGGCAGTCAATGTGTTAAAAATAACCCATGAATATCCTGTAGCTCAGCAGTCCTCAACCTTTTTGGCACCAGGGACAGGTTTCATGGAAGACATTTTTTCCATGGACCAGGGGCAAGAGGGATGGTTTTGGGATGATTCAAGCACATTACATTTATTGTTCAGTCAAACCTCTCTGCTAATGATAATCTGTATTTGCAGCCACTCCCCAATGCTAGCTTCACTGTCTCACCTCCACCTCAGATCATCCGGCATTAGATTCTCACAAGGAGCGTGTAACCTGGATCCCTCACAGGCACAGTTTACAGTAGGGTTCACACTCCTCTGAGAATCTAATGCCGCAGCTGATCTGACGGGAGACACAGCTTATGCAGGGGTGCGAGCAATGGGGAATGGCTGTAAATATAAGTGAGGCTTCACTAGCTCACCCATGACTCACCTCCTGCTGTGTGGCCCATTTCCTAACAGGCCAGGGACCAGTACTGGTCCGTGGCCCATGGCCTGTGGCCCAAGAGTTGCTTACAGCAGTTCTAGCTTACATTTCTCCTGTCAGGGTATGGGAGGCCCTGGGTTCCAGGTAGCATGACCAAGGAGGGAAGTGACCTTGATCCCTAAGTCACTGTATGGAAGAGAGCAGTCCTGGGGAGTTTCCCAGTCCAATCTCAATGTGATAGGAGAAAGAATTTAGCCCTTATAATATTAATCTCTTGATAATTCAGGGCCTGTCTGTTATTTACTGTGACTACTACAGAACTTGGCACTGGAAGTGGAAAGTTGTCAAAATACAATTAACCCTGATATATGTTGCATTGGCTTCATGGTCAGGTGGAGAACCTGGGAAATTGATCTTAGAGGTTTGGAAATATGTCAAATTTTTAAATTAAACAACAAAACAACAAATCAAGGCAATAATCAAGGTAAGAGTATGGCTTTCCCATTTAACCTTCTGTGTAGCACTATTTAGTTGAGAGGGAGGACTGAATGAGCAGGTGGAGTGAAAACAAGGGAAAAAGCTCATTGGGGAACTTGGATTGAATTTTACTATTAGCACAAAATAGTAGGGACTTGGACCAATAGATTGGAAGCTTATTAGATAATGGCAGAGAATATATTGCTAAAAAATATAGGAGATTTTTCCTTGACAATTAGAAAAATGCTAAACATGTATATTTCTAAAAACCTATGTTTTTAGGTATTGGGAAGATATCAAAGTTATAGGGGATTTAAAAACAAGGACACTGGCATAAAAGGAAAATATCCAATATTATGCTTTCCATCCTGCTTCACTATTTTTCCCCTCAAGGCATTTCTGGATGCATATGTTATGTGGGCTTCAGAGGCTGAGCAGCTGAAAGAAAGTAGCCCCCAAGCAGCTGAGAAGCCGAGCAAAGCTGTTAGCAATGTTGCAGGGCTGGGGCGGGGGAGCACAAAAATTAGATTTCTGAGCAATCAAGATACCCACGACTTCCACCCTCCAGAGAGAACAGAAGCATAAACTGAATCCAAAATTTGGCACAGATTTCTTCTTGAAACAAGCTTGTTTATAGTATTAATAACTGCCACAGAGGCTGAAAGCCAGGCAGGAAGTGATGACTGAGAAGTTGAAAAGCTGACCAGAGATTTGGGCAGTCTCACGGTGCTGGGGGTTGGGGCCAGGGGGACACAAATTGTAACTCAGGTTCTGCCCAGGAAGATTGGCCTTGGGAAACCATGTAGAGTCAGTTGAGAGTCCTACAGGGTGGGTGTTTCAAAAAGCAGCCAAAGTGGCTAGAATAAATACACTTTGAAAATGAATATTCACCTTGAAAATATGCTATTCTTGATGTTTTTTTTTTAATTTGATGATATCTGCTGTATTTCAGATTTGGGATGTCACAACACATTAATTTTTATGGTAGTATTTGAAATCTTCATAATTGAAATTAGCATAGTATATGACCTCACTTAATTGATAATTTGTGTTATATTTTCTTAGTCCTTACTATGTTCCAAGATCTGTGCCATATAACAGATATACAAAGGTGACTAGGAGTTTTCATTCTGGTGGGGAGGCTCCCATGGGGGCAGGTGCTAAACCAGAGGATACATCCTATGGTAAGAGAAATCACAGGGAGCTGTGAAGACTCAAGAGGCTCCTCATCGGAAAGTGCGCGTGTGGGACACTACTGCCTTCCTCTCCTATGGAAAGCAGTAGCTTTCAAAATCAGACTCCATAAAGGACTGCAGAAACAAATTACTGGATTTATATTTGAATGTTCTCTGACATCTGTTTCTATATCTATCAATCAATCTATATCTCTATCTATCTATCTATCTATCTGTATCTTAGTCTATTCAGGCTGCTATAAGAGCACATCATAGAGTAGCTTAGAAACGACAGAAATTTATTTTTCATGCTTCTTAAGCCTGGGAAATCCAAGATCAAGGCACCAACAGATTCTGTGTTTGATGGGAGTTTACTTCCTGGTTCATAGACTGACTTTTCTCGCTGTAACCTCACATGGAGAAAGGTGTGAGGGGGCTCTCTGGGGTCTCTTTTAAAAGGGCACTAATGCCAATCACGAGAGCTCTGCCTTCATTACCTAAGCACCTCCCAAAGCCTCCACCTGCTAATGCCATCACCTCCAGGTTAGGATTTCAATGAATGAATCTTAGGACACAAACATTCGGTCCCTAGCAATATATATGTCATAAAATATTGGCCCCACCTTATAGACTAGAAAAATGAAATTGATAAGGCTGAGTTTGACACGGGCACAGAGCTAGTAAATGAATGAGGCAGAATTCAAACCTAGGTTCAGTTAGCAAATAGACACTTCATGATTCAACTACTTAAAAATAAGGACATGAAGAAAAATGAAGGGGATATACCTTTTGCTTCATTTATATCCCTCTACAGTAACAAGCTCAGGGATGACCACCAAGAAATTCTTCAATTACTTAACTAGTTTATGTTTCTTCCACTCACATCAACATGTATAAAATCAAACTGCAATAGTGGAAACAAATTATAATCACTCCAGTTTGGCTGTCAGTTATGAAATGGTCGGACACTCAGCCGGCCTCATATTCAAATTCCTTGAGTGTCACTATTGGGTCTCAAGTATTTCTCAGCACCACCAAATACTCTTCTCTGCTCTTTCCAGAGACAGCTTTATGTCTCTGCCCTGAAGCTTCTTGCCACAGTGGATATTTAGGAATATTGTTCAGCACCAACTTTCTGTGGCTTTATTTTAGCTCCTGGCATGTAGTCTGTCTCACGTAGCTCCCTTTTGTTTTGTTTAAGAGGTCAACAGTCTCTCCATCTCTCTTGGGTTATGGAATAGCACATAGGTATGTTAGCTGCAGCTTGTTTGGTATTATTTACCTTATTATGCAGCCCAATCCTACAGGTACTTGCATATTGGCCATGGAAATTGATTACAAAGATGTGTTGACTGACTTGTAGCAAGCTCCCATTAAAATCGCTCTACCACTCCCCTCCCTAAGACAGCTAGCATTTGAATTCATGTCACATACATATATTCTCTCACCTCTCCTACTTAGGAAGAATTTCTTCCTTCACATCTGTTAAAAAAAACTCATAGGCTCCTCTTACCCTGGGAGAACTTCAGATATGTTTCCAGCAAGAGCTAGTGCCGGACTTTAATGCTGTCGCTAGAATCACCCATTGAATTTATTCTTATTGAACTGCTGACAGAAAATACAGTTGGAGAGAATGAGCTGGAAGATGTTATTGGGCCTGTCTTTCCCCATAGTGGTCCTAGATAACTAGCTTCCCTAGAGGCCACTTTCCCCTTCAGTCCAGTTCCCACCAAAGATGAGTCTTCTATGCTGTCCAATGGTCAAGCAGAGTATTCTGGCCGTGCTCCCCCGACAGACAGAAGAAGCAGGCCGGTCACATGGGCCAGATACACTCAGGGGTCAGATCAACCTCTGGCCAGGAGGAGCTCCATCTAGTCACCATTCTCAGAGTTTGGGGGATTGTTTTACCTTTCTTATACCTATATTCAGTTCAGGTTGGTTATCAGTTGTTTCTTTTATAAGGGAAATGTAAGCAGTTCTTGCAAGTGTAAGCTTTGTTTTAAGGTTCATAAAAGTTGCATCTGTGCTGCCATGGCCTTGTCCCTAGGGCACCAGAGATTTCAGGTCCTGTTATCATAAAGACCAGGTAATCCCCAGGGAGGGTTGTAAATCTCCAGGCCAAATTACATCATATCACTAAGTGGCACTTAGTGTAGGCTCTGCAAGATGTTTGAGTGGGCCTTATGGCCATCATTAAATGCATAGCCATGGTATATCTCTTACAGTATACTACACATTCACCATGCAATGCTGCTCCTTTTATATGGGTGAGATAATTGTGTTATAGTGATGCAGTTTTGAGATTGTAGTTGGATGCTTCAATTGAATCGGATGTTGCGATAACGTCTTGAGCCAGCTGGGCTCCACTGATGAAGATCACAAATGCACCCAGTTAGCGCTTTCTAAGTATGTGTCCTTCCAGTTTCTTTTCATGAACTAGTACAACAGGGTCGCCTCTGCAGCCTGGACACTTTGGCTGTACTTATGCCCCACGGACAGACATGTGGTCTCTAACTGAGTGGGCAAGAATGGCCAGTGCCCCGCACTCATGGCTGTGGCAGCTGTGGCAAGTCTCTATTGTTAGACATAAACAGAGGTACAGCCCCGAGCTGATCTGTAACCCGAGGGCAGCCTCCAGCCATCACAACCCTGAGTCGATATTTAGGTGGCCAGTCAAATCCATTAGAAGAGAGGGAAAATGCTAGTTAAGTGTCAACGGCAACTAGACTTTATAGTGATCATTTTTACTCACTGAAAGATTTTTTCCTCACACTTGACCACATATGTTAGCAAACTAGTTTTATGTATTGGGTGAAATCAATTTGCAAAAGGTAAAAGAGAAATTTGTTAATTTCTTAAATTGGCTAAGAGACAATGGATTCTTTTCCCCATTCCCATTGGCAATAGGATAGATAAATATGAAAATGTAAAAAAGATAAAATTAGGTCTTTTGAAAGTAATAATTACCAATTGTTTATTTTTCCAGTCATTCCAAAAGAGGTACTATGAGAGAAACTGTGGTCAATCCCTAAAGATGGTTAAGAATTGATAAGAATATCGGTTTCATGTGTGCATGCCTCCATGCTTGTGGTATAGTTAGTTCGGTGCTGCTTAAAGAAAACGTGCCTGGGAATCAATGATCTTGGAGTTCATTTCTACTCCTATAATTCAAATGAATTATTTAGAATATTTTGAAGGAGTTATAATTTTAAATGCAGCTAATGCATCTCTGGAAGCACTGTTATTGCAGATGGTGGGGAGTTGCATCTCCTATTTGTAATAATAGCAATCAGAGCAACGTAATTCATCAGAGACTGGAAAAAGTGCTGACTGCAGCCAAATGGAACCGGGAGATAAAGGACACCGGTGTAGCGAGGGAAAAGATTCCTAAGAAAATTAATGTGTCCCCAAAGGGCTATCTGCTACTTAATAATAAACATACTTTCAGGAAAATGAAAGCAAATGAACGTGAGTAAAGGGCAAAAGTTAATCAACACAACTCTACTAAATGGCAAGAGACATAAACTAAAGAGGTGAGGGAATATGTGGAGTAAAAATGTGGGAGCACAAAGGAAGGAATTCAGTCCCTTGCAACAGAAGGATTTTATCATCTCTACATTTGCAAATAGGCACTCATCTTCAAAACCTTGGGCCCCACCTCTTCCAGGAAGCCTTCTCAGGAAACTCAAACTTGCCTCAGCTCACCTTTCACAGCCTGGGACACTGTGGCAATGTGCCCTGTGTCTGTGTGCCTTGGTATGGAGTGCGGGGATGCCGAGGAGGAAGGCAGAAGTGGGGCGTGCTTACTGTTTTGTAGAGCCCCATGTTTCCTGCTCCCACACACTTTCAGTTTTAGTAAATGGCAACTTCCCTTTTCCAGTTGGTCAGGACATGAAAGTTAAGTCATCCTTGACTCTACTTTTTTGATTATGTATAGGCTTTGCTTTTTAGATTTACTCCCCCACCTCCCAAAAAAGTGAAAATAGGAAAGAGAGTTGCCACATAGCTGGTACTCAGTTTCCCCGATTATTATTATCTTACCTTAGTATGAAAAAATATTGATACATTTTATTAATTTAAGTATTCATATATACTTTTTTCAAATTGCCTTAGTTTTTACGTAATGCTCTTTTTCTGTTATAGGATCCCATCCAGGATATGCCATTACATTTTTGCCATGGACGAAATGTTTGCATTTCCCCAAAATTTGGATGTTGGGGTCCTAATGTGGTGGGGTTTGGAGATAAGGCCTTTGGAAGGTAACTGGGTTTGGATGAAGTCATGAAGGTGGAGCCCCTGCAATGAGACTGGTGCCCTTGGAAGGTAATGAAGAGCTCAGAGTGTATTATCTTTGCCATGTGTGAACATAGCAAGAAGATACCATCTATGAACCAGGAAGACAGCCCCCACCAGGCACCAAATCTGCTGCTGCCTTGATCTGGGAATTAACAGCTCCCAGAATTGTGAGAAATAAATGTTTGTTCTTTAAGCCATACAGTCTATAGTGCACCTGTTATAGCAGCCCAGACTGACTCAGGCGATATAGTGGTCACACCTCCAGAGACTCTTTTGACTGTGTCCATATTTCAGACTTGTGCTGTTTTTGATGACCTTGAGAGTTTTAAGGAGCAATGCTGAGGTATTTTGTAGGATTTCTCTTGATTGGAATTTGCCTGATGTTTTGACTGGGGTTATGGGTGTTGGGGAGGCAGGCACAGGGGTAAAGTGCGTTTTCATTACATCGTATTCTTGACTCTTCTCTTCGTCTCACAGAGCGCAGTCAAGCTGTGAGCAAATCCCTGTGACTTGTCATACTTCCAAAGTCTAGTCCACTAGCAAGTCTCCACACTACCACCCTAGTCCATGTTATTAGCATCTTTGTCCTGGGTGGTTTTAGTAGCTTCTTAAATGATCTCCCTTCTTCTTCTCCTCGAACTATGGAGAAGACAGAGTAAGATCAGAGTAAGATTTTTAAGTCAGAACATTTCACTCCTCACATCAAAGCCTTTACTGCATTCTCTTCTTACTCAAAGTAAAGCCTTGCTCTCTTTACCATGGCCCACGGGACCCTATGTGATCTCTCTTCTCTCCTGTCTCCGACTGTATCTCCCAACAGCTTGCACTCAGAACCCATCCTCCTCTTTTCTATTTATGTAAAGCACTTTCGAGTCTCTGTTAATGGGGTTGCATGTCAATACAATATTAATTTTGGTCTCATATAGCAATAAAATAATTTGCATAATCTATGCTCACTTATCAAGGTCCTGTGGAAATAATCCAATAAAAATATTTTTATGCTAACCATACTATCTAGTATACATAAGAATGGTAGTCATTATTTTTGACACTAACCATGAGGCAGAGACAGCATTAACCCATTTAGTCTAAGACATTCCAGTGGATTTCCATCTCCCATATTAGTAAATATGCACTTCTTATCCTGGTGGACACAATCTACTGAGCTGGCCTTCTTATCTCCAACCTCACCTCCTTTCACTACTCTCCCTGCTCCCTACACTCCCACCACACAGACCTTTTTATTCACTCTCACCACATTCCCCACACTCTATCTCATATGCTCCTCCACAGTGTCTTCGTCAGTTTGGGCTGCTATAACAAAATACGACAGACTAAGTGGCTTAAACAACAGACACTCATTACACAGAGCTCTGGAGGCTGGGAAGCCTAAAAAAAAAGGCTCTGGCAAACTGGTTCCTGCTGAGGGATCTCTCTCTGGCTTGCAGGCACATCTCTCCCCTCACTGTGTCCTCAGATGGTAAAGAGAGAATGAGAGCTCCTGTCTCTCCCTCTTCTATCAAAGGCACTAATCCCATTGCGATGGCACCACTCTCACAATCTCCTCCAACCTTAATTACCTCCCAAAGGCTCCACGTCCACATACCCTCACATTGGGGATTACAGTTTTAACATATGAATTTTGAGGGAACACAACATTCAGTCCACAGCATGTGGGACTTGGCATAACTTACTTCATCACGCTCCATGTAGGTACCTACTCAAAACCATCTTCCCAGAGAGGCTTTCCCTGTTAACTTCAAATATAACCTCTCTGTTTTCCTAGGTTATTCAGTTATAAGGCAGCAGATAGTAGAGCCAGAATTTGACCTGGGTCTATTTTAACTTCAGACTCTTTAACATGGCCTTCACTATGAAGCCAATACCTTCAAATGTCATCACAGGCCAATCTTTATCTCCTTAAGTGGCCTTTAAAAAAATGTTGAATATCTTCCTCACCATATTGCACTTTCTGACCATAAGTTGTTGCTGTCCTTGTCATGTCCCTGTAAGATTTTTGTTTTCTTCACAACCATAAATTACTTATAATTATAACTGTGAATTCACGTGAAAACTGCCTACTTGGAAGTGATCTTTTCCAAAGATCTCTTACCCTCCCTAATATCTACATTGCCCTGGTGGGTCTTGTTAAGAATTATCTTATATGGTAGGTCTGTCCTTAGTCACTCTACCCACTTACAAGATGAAATAATTATTGGTGAAAAAGAACATGTTTATGTACATTTCTAACTTCCTTTGTACACAGAAATTTTTCAGAATATAGTGGTTATTCCATCATGTTGCTTAAATTAGAAGTTTTATGTAATGATGTGGAAATTTTCCAAAATATATTTTTAAATTAGAAAAAAAAAAAAAAAACCAGATATGGCAGCATGTGCCTGTCGTCTCAGCTACTCAGGAAGATAAGGTGGGAGGATTGCTTCTTTCATTCACTGTGTTAGTTGCTTGTAAGTGCTGTAACAAATGGCCACAACTTAGTGACTAAAACAGCACCTATTTATTGTTTCACAGTTGGTGGGTGGTAAGTGAACATGCAGCATGGGTCAGCTGGCTCCACCTCTAGGCTGAAGTGAAGGAATATGCGAGATTTCCTTATGGGAAACTCTACTTCCACATTCTTTCAGTTTTTTGACAGAATTTAGCTTCCTTTTGGAGCTGGCTATCACCTGGGGGTTGCACTCAGCTTCTAGAGGCCACGTTTTGTGCCTCGTCATCCCCAGGAATGATGGCTGAGCCCTGCTCCCTCCCTTCAGCTGCACCTGTTGCGCTGCGGTCTGAGAAAAGTCTCTGTTTTCAAGGCCCTGAGTGATTTCATTGGGGCCATGTGAATAACACAGGATGTTCTTAGGATCTCAAGGTCTGTGACCTTAATAACATCTGCAATGTCTCTTTTGCTGTGTAACAACATATTCACAGGTTCTGGGGATTAGGATATGGGCATCTTTGGTGAATCGGAGGTATTATTCTGCATTCTGCATTCATATAATTCTCAAGTGATAATCACGGAACTCATTGTACCTGAGAAGTCCAGGAAAGGAGACTTTAGCTCTGAAACACAAAATGTGCAGTATGGAGTATGGTGCTCTATGTAAAAGGCAATAAAATACAGGGGAAGAAATATTGTAAATATTGTGCTTTTGGTTTTTATAAGCTGTTCTCTCCAGATTTGTTATTTTTCAGGATGATACCAGAGCAATAATTAAGCAATCAATACATAATACTACTTGTATTATAAAGCAACTATGACTTTAATTCAACTTTCTAAGCCACCATTGTTTTCATCATTTATTCTGGAAAATAAATAGTGTGATGATTAGTTGAAAAATCAGAGAAAATACATAATTGATTTATTCTTTTAACTATTTTGCCTCAGGGATTTGCATTAAGCAATGTTCTGTCTGCCCTGCCTCTCACAACTGCATTGCAAATTTAAGAGTTGAATCACTTTCTAAAATTTTGCCTAATCATGTAAATTTCTTCTAACCATTAGACTCATGATGGCATGTCCAATATTTATCCATTTATTATCATCAGCAAATTGCTAGATGCATTGTTTTCTTCCACGTTGAGATCATTAATTAAGATGTTTTGGTGACTGAACATCTCCCCACCCCCACACCTTTCATTGAAAATCACCTGGCGGCAGAATGCTCAGGTCATTCATCGGCTCCAGTTGACTTCAGTCCTTTAGCCACTTTGCTCATAATAGGGTCAATCTGACTGCAGTTCCAGTATGAAGGCCAGGCTCTGGGATATTGTCAGAGGATACAACAGACTTCCAGAGGGAACACAGTGAACTTAACACCCCTTGAATGCAAATTAGAACTACTGATAGCCTTGAGTCACAGCTCTGTGGACCACTGACCAATAAGTCTGAGGTAGGAAAGGGGATGGAGAGAGTGGGTGCATTTTGGTAATATTTAGGTGATAATGTTAGCATGACTCGGAAACAGACTTGGTTGTAGGCAATGAAGGCCATGCCCAGGTTATAATTGTTTTGCTTGCAATAAGGGATAGTGATGCCATTTCCCCAGAGAAAACAGAAAGAATTGTGTGTGTGTGTGTGTGTGTGTGTGTGTTGGTGATAATAGTGAGAAGTTGCAAATAAGTTTATTTTTCTAAAATATTTTTCATATGACTTGGGAAGAGCTAAATAGTGATGTGCAGCAAGCATTTCTACAGTGTTTGAATTCAGGAGTGTGATCTGAGTTTAGATTTGCATCCCACCATTGTACACTAGTCCACTCTCACCGAAGGTTTCACTTTTCAGGGTTTCAGTTATGCACAATCTTGGTCTGACAATATTCAGAAAATTTCAGAAAATAAACAAATTTATGAGTTCTGAGTATTATAATGAAATGTCATGCCTGGGATGTGAATAGTCCCTTTGTCCAGTGCGTCCATGCTGTGGTGACTTTGTAGCCCCTTGTTTATCAGGTCAACTATTGTGGTATCACAGTCCTTGTGTCCAAGTCACCCTTAGAATGGCCCCATAAGCAAAAGTAGCAATGCTGGAAATATGGATATGCCAAAGAGAAAGAGTAAAGTGCATCCTTTAAGTGAAAAAGTGAAAGTTCTTGAAAAAATTGTATCCTAAGGTTGTTAAGATCTATGGTAAGAATGAATCTTCTGTCCATGAAATTGTAAAGAAGAAATTGGTACTAGCTTTGCTGTTACTCCTCAAACTGCAAAAGTTATGGCTGTAGTGAGTGTTAAGTGTTTAGAAAATGTATCCCTCGAGGAAAAGCAAAGGCTACTGTATACAAAGTAGTTAATAGTATATAGGTGTCTGAACTTCCTCAGAAATAAGTTGTATAGAGTGAGAAAGGAAGGCACTGGGGAGAACTGTGGGAACAGCAATGGGCGTTCTCTTGGTCTATTTGGGCTGTTATCACAAAGTACAATAATGAAGTGGGTAGCTCATAAATAACAAAATTTTATTTCTCATACTTTGGGAGGCTAGAATTCCGAGAACAGGTGCCAGCTTACTTGGCATCCAATTCCACACTAACAAAATGCTTGTCAATCAGAAACTACCTCAGTGCTTTTTCTTTTTACTCTATGCCATGGAAAAAATGTCTCTGTCCCCCTAAACTTCCTATGTTAAAGCCCTAACCCCCACTGGGATGGTATTAGAAGGTAAGTTGAAGCCTTTGGGAGGGAATGAGGCTTAATTAGGTCATAAAGCTGGAGTCCTCATGATGGGATTCATGTTCTCACAAGAGAGCTTGCATCGTCTTCCCCTCTCCCTGTGCGTGCAGCTCAGAAAGGCCATGTGAGCACACGACACGAAGGAAGCCGTCTGCACGAAGAGAGGAAGAGAGCCTGCACCAGACTCCTGATCTTCTGCATCCTTGATCTTGTACTTCTCAGTCTCCAGGCTGCAAGAAACATGTGTCTGTTATTTAAGTCATCCAGTAAATGGTATTTGCCATGGAAACCCCAGATGAAAAAATGCTCCATTGACCTCACTCTCCTTTCAATTATCATTGAACCCCTGTTGAAACTAAAGTGATGGTAGATAGATTCCCTTAAACCATAAACTCATGGATAAAAAGCTTTTGCAAAATTTTTTTTCTGGAACTGGGTTTTATTTTGTTAGAACTCAGTCACACAACCTCATCCAACTAGAAGAGAGACTTGAGTGTGTGGTCATGTAGCTATATCCATGGAAAATAAGTCCAATGCCAAATGCAACAATGTTCTTGCCCTTACCAAATCCTTCAGCAGTATTTGAAACTGTCAAACTCTCTTTTGTCCTTGAATCACCCATTTCTTTGCACACCCCTTTCTCTACACATCCCTGTTCTCCCTGGGGAATCCAATAAACTTCTTTAATTTCAATTCTTTTCTAAATTCTGATGACTTTCAAGTATCCTTCTACTCAGATATATCTCCTGAATTTTAGATACATATCTTCAATTCTCTAGTAGCCAAATCTGAGGAGTTCAGCAAAGAAATTCTAAAACTTAAAAAAAAAAAATTATCTTCTCTCCATACCACCAACCATACTCCCTTCCTGAGATGTTTTATCTTTGTTTTTCTTTTTTTTTCCAAGACAGAAACCTGAGTATCACCTTGACCTGACCTCTTTATTACCCTCCTTAGATAATCAATCTCAAATCCTGTCATTTTGATGTCTCTGGTGCATTTTGATTAATATACCTTTTCCCACCCCCAATGTTATTGGTTTAATTCAATTTAATTCACCATCATCTTCATTAAGGACTACTGAAAATTTTCTTAACTCATCTTTCTCCAGGACTATCCATCTCTCTTTATTAATCTTCACACTGAAATCACAATAATGTCACTAACATATAAATAGGAATCTGTTACTTTGCTGTAGGATTGCTTCCCACCCATAAATCAGTGCTTGTGCACTGTGGGTATCAGTTTCCCCGTAGCATAATTATGTTGAAAGTGTAGTCTTCTGTCCTTGGGATGTGAGTCTCATTGCCAAGTGCTCTCTTCGGCAATTGTTACTTCAGTGTGCCCCAGAATCCAGAAAAAGAAGCATTTCGAGGGAGAAGGGAGGACATTTAATTCCAACCCTAAGATAAATGGTAATTCAGTTAATAAGTTTAAAACTTTCTAGGCATTTGAGCACTCACCTGAGATAATTTAATTGAAAATGAGATCTCATGATATTTTATTCTCAAGTTCACAGTTCTTGGAATTAGGGTCATTCTCCCCAAGTGTTTTGAATATATTATTCATTTTTAATTGATTCTAGTTTGATTTCTATAATGAGCCCTTGTAAGTTATTAATAGAAACAGTTGCCTTACCCAAAGGGAAGTACTGCATCTCTGGCCTAGTTGTAAAGCCTCATGATAGGGCCTTCTAACCAATATTAATCATTTATTCTAATGAATTCGTGTAGGTTTGCTTTACAGTGGAGCATGGAAACAAAGGAGGCAAAGAAAGATAGCGATAAGACTTTGAAGTGGAGAAAAGGCACATCATTGTGAGTTTTATGATATTGGAAGAAAATGGTATTTTCAATTCCATATTTTTTCAATATTTAATATGTGAAGCTTTCATTATCAGATATATCAAGTTGCAAGCAGAAGGCTGGAAAGGAAAACAGAAAAATTACATTCAGGTCTCTGACTTTTGTACATGAGAAGAGTTAAGCTCTCAGGGTAGAAAGGACATGCTCAAAATGACATAGGTATTAGAGAGCACAGGGCAGATCTCATGTTAAGTGTTCCTACCACGATAAAATGAAATTTAAATAAAGAGTTTTGCATTTGTGTGATTTATCCAATCATTGCATTATTATCTTTATTTAATAGTATTCATTTTCTATTGATTACAGACTACCACACAATTAGTAGCTTAAAACTATGTAAGTGTAGCATCCCACAGTTTCTATGGGTCAGCAGTCTGGGCACAGTTTATCTGTGTCCTCTATCCAGGGTCTCACAGGTGTCAGCCTGGGCCATGGTCTCATATGAAGCACAGGGTCTTTTTCCAAGATCATATCATTTTTGGAGGATTCAATTCCCTGTGACTGTAGAAATTATGGTGAGTGGCTTCTCCTAAGACAGCCAGATATCCTCTCAGGCTTTCAGGTCTTTGTCTCAGGGCTCCTCTGATTAGGTCTAGGTCGGGCTCACCTAGGATATCTTCCTTTGATTACTTCACAGTCAAATGATTACAGATCTTAATTGCATTTGCAAAATCCCTTCACCTTTGTCATATAAAACTAACCAAGAGAGGGGTAACCCATCATGTTCACAAGGTTTTCAATTTCCTCTGGATAGAGGAGGAGCATAATTAGATGAAGAGATGATTAAGAATAGGTGGCTTGAATCAAACATCTTGACTTTAAAATTGTCTTGGTAGTTTCTGACTAATGATTCCTGCAACTTACTTTATTTTTCACTTAGTTTTTTTAAGTCTATATGTTCTCCTCTGCAAAATTGGATAAAATCCATTCACGTACTAGATATTGTTTTGAATTGCTCCTTGAGCTCACAGTGAATCCTTTTTTATTTTATTTTTTTTATTTCACTATATTATGGGGGTACACATTTTAAGGTTGTGAGAGTCCTCACCCCTCATTACCGGGAAGGCCCAGCAGGTGTGGGTGTGAGCTTATACAGCATTTCTGGCTACTTGGGATTCGGTCAAAGGTGGAATATCTAGCAGGGTCTATTAAAATTTCCCTTCAGGAAATTTGTAGTAGAGACCTACAGAGCCCAGTTTAGTTTATACTTTTGTCGGAAGAAGTTATGAATTAGAATTCTCTGAGGGTAGCTGTTTTCTACCACTGAATGGGAAAAGCAGATACAACTAACTTGCAAAGGGTGATACCGTTGATACGTTAGAAAGAATTTTTTTTTTAAAAAAAGCAGAGCTGAGAGATATGGTGCAATGAGACTTGGTGGGAAAGAAAAAACATGGTAAAAAAATGCTGCCAAAGTGAGAGTGAGAAAAGTGTAAGAGAATACGGAAAAGAGCAAGAGAAAAAAGCAGTTGTGAAAGGAGCTGCTTGAGTTCAAAATCTGTTTTTTTTTTTTCAATTTTGGTTTCACTTAATTAATCAGCAGATATTTACTGAACACAAATTACGTGCAAGGCACATTTTTGACTGCTACAGAAACAGCACTGAGCAGGACAGAGCCCCTTCCCTGGTAGGATTTTTGTTCTCTTAGGACCCATGAGAGAGACAGCAGGGAGCGAGCATGCAGTGACCCTCAGGGGCACCACGCACAGGTGACCCAGACGGCGTGCTAGAGAGCCGCGCGGCCTGTGGAGAAGGACTTGTCTATCTAGTATTTCTGCTACTGTTTTCAGGGAAGGTGCTTTGAGGAAAATTTGGTCAATACTGGACCATGAGGCGCAAATAACCAAGTGAAAATTTGAAGCGAGCATAGCTTCACATCAAACCTTCATGTTCTGTAAGATTAACTGTATATTTTCAATAAATGCCAGTATGAAATTTTGGCAAAATCTGATTAATTTTATTCCTTGAAACAAGAATTTTAGTCACACTACAGCTCTCATTGTGGTAAATTAATGAATATAATACCTAACAACATTGCAGGAACAGATTAGGGGAACACTTTTATCTCCTAAGATTCCCTTTTCCTAATAATCTGTAAAGTAATGGTGCTTTCTTCTACACTGTTTATGGACTGAAATGCCTGCTTTTAGAATTTTTTAGCATTAAATTTAAAACACCCTTGTAGATAAAAATGCCACCAACAAAAGGGCATGACCTCAATTGAATCCACCCCCCCACACACCCGCTTATCAGAATCATTCACCAGGAAAGGAGACTGATGTGGAAACTGCCCTCAGTGACATTGTCTTCAATAATCATTGTTGATCTCTGGGCCTCCAAACCAAAAGGTGAGATAAACAGGCTGAGGGCCTAAAATGTCTCTGTCTATTAATGGACAGAAAGAGAGCTGACCAGAGAGCAGATGGAGATAGACTCTGTTAGTAAAGCAACCCTTTAATCCACTCGTATGTACAGTATTAGACACACTTTAGCTTCTTGCATCTCACGCTTGGTGCCTGTGGTAGGGATATTATTACCTTTGAGGCAGCAGAAATAGCCATCTAAATAGGCAGCTAGTGTTACAATCGCTGCTCAGATCCTTCCCTTTTTAGCAATTTCATTTGTTCTTCTGCCACATTTTTAATTGACATAAGTAGAATTAATCAACTGACACTAAATGTGCCGAAAGTTGCCTGTCTTCCCCTAACACCACCTCAGGTAAGAAACCACGTGCCCAACACAAGAAGGTTCTCACTCCCCATGGTGCTCCCAAATCAGGGGTGGTGCTTGGCTCTTAAAAGTAGTCAAAAAAGTAGTTGTATTATACTGTTTGAAGCGGATTCTGTGCACACGAGAACATAGATGTATTGTCTAATTGATTGGTCATAGAAATAATTGGAGAAGGTGATACAGAAAGGCACACACCACCCACTACAATATATATTTGATATAAAAACAAAAAACCTTTAAATTAAGTATACTTCTGATTGGTGAAGAAAACTTAAAGCCTTGGCTTATCTGCTCTTTGCCCATACACAGCAGCTGTTTTGAGGAGTACTTAAAAGTCTAAGTCCAGAATAGGAACCAGAAACTATGTACTTCTGGCTGTTTAAGGAAGTTCATCATTTCTTGGATAGCTTAAAGTCAATCCTGCTTTTGTGTATTGGGTTAATATATAATATAGTTGCTATGATTTTTAGTTGGACTCAGAAACTTGAATTTCTTCTGACCTGAAACATGAAAATTTTAAAAACTTCACTTATTTTTCTTTATTCATTTTACATGAAGATTATGAAACCAAAATAAATTTCAAAGTTTGGTATCTCCTAGGGAATAGGTTCTATGACCCTTGGCCAATTTTTTCTTGCCTGAAAAAAAAAATATATATATATATATTTATATATTTGAAAGTAATAAAATGGAAACTTTAAAGGAGTGATCTCAGACCAAAAATGAGACTGTTTTGCATTTCTGGGTTTAAATTAAAAGTCTGCTAACATTTGAGGGAGCGGGGCAGGAATCAAGCCTTACAAAACAGCCCTTGATTGGCAATTAGCAATTAGAAAATTTCAGAATGTTCAGGAGGTAATTTTGGATAAGTACCTAAACCCATGGCTGCATGTCTGATCCTTTGCCAAACTTTTCAAATACCAGAGTTGCAAATCTGAGATGAAAATTTCTCAGCTACTGGTTGCCTCCAGGCATGTTTCTGATATTTGCTTCATTTAAGGCTAAAAGGACTTCATAGATCTTAGGAAGATCTGATCCATTTGGAAGCAAGAGCATAGATATAAGTGGAAAGCAAACAAGAAATAATCACAATTAGATCTAGGTTTCTGGCCAGGCCAGGCATATTTTCCTCCAGTATTCCAAGAAATACTGGAGGACTTATTCGGTGCCTACTTTATACTTTGTGTCTTTCTCAACCAGAGAAATAAAGAATTAATACTTCCATTTTCCAAATGTTTAGAGATGCTACATGACTTACTCAAGTCATAAAAGTCTAAGCAGCATAAGTATCAGTAGTATCTGGCCACATAGTTCACGTAAGTGAAGCCTGTGCTATGAAGTGGGCATCATTCTTTCTTATAGAGACTCTGTTGCAGGGAAAATAAACCAATTTGCAAAATGCCTAGATATGATGAAAAGAACTTGCTTAAGTCATGCTGCATATTAATAGCTTATGTGAGGTACTCATTTATTCATTCATTTATTTATTTAAAAAATCTTATTAATCATCTAATGTACACCAGGCACTTTACCAGGCCTTTAAGCAAATTATATAGAATGCTAACAGATGATGGAAAAATGAATAGGGTATGGAGATCAGGAGTGCATTTTGAAACACAATGGTCATAATACGGCTCATTGGGATGAAAACCATGGACCCATCGTTTAAGGCTTGAAGAATGTGAATTAGATATGGGGGAATTCATTACAAAAAGATGGACCAAAAATTATATTGGTGTTATTCCAACGTTTTTTTTTTTTTCCAACTACAAAAATCCACTCCAAATCTATCCCTTTTACAATTCTGCTAGAGGGGCCAAGGCTATGGTCTTTCTTTTTTGTCTCTTGTTTTCTGTTATCCACTCTCTATTTCTAATTTTCTACTCTTTTTCCCCATTTTTTCTTCATTCTCTTCACTTGTATGACTCATCTTTAATTTTTTTAAATGGCATATAGTTTCATCTTTTAAAATTTTAACTTACAATCCTTTAGCTGGTCCACCCAAAAGGTTCTGTAGACCAAACTGCACAGGGAACTGCATATCATTTAATTTCTGATATATGCCTATTTTTGCTTAAGAGTTTATTAGATCTGTATGTTATATATTCTCCATTTGACTCCTTAGATAATTTTTCACCCTTGTGTGGTGTCTAAGGACTTATCCTCTATGGACTCACACCACCTAGCTAACTTGCCATGTCACTTCCAATTGGGTTCATCCAGATCATAAGACAAAAGGAGAAAGTGATCTTCCTTGTGCTCCTCCCTGCTGGGTGCAATTTTGCAGTGATCCACCAGGGTCACGCTTCTGTTGAGTAGTCCTCTCTTCCAGCTGCAGTCATTGCCCCTGCCGTCTTAAGGGTAGTCGTGACTGCGCACAGATGCTTCACCATCCATTATGGGTTTCCCTTACCATGTGCAAAGCTTTGTAAATAGTCCCTCCATTAAACTTGCTTTGAATGCCCTTTTTAAGTGGGCTGTCTGTTTCCAGCTGGGAGCCTGACCTATGGGAGCACCATCTTTCTCCTCATATTTTGTAGCAGGGCCAATGACTATCATAAATAAGTAAAGTAGATATCATTTCATGCAGGTAGAAATTTACCTGGGTGTGGACTACCATTTGTTTTATACCAACTACGTGCCAGACACTGAGTTCATACAATAGCTGTGGGAAGTGGGAATTGACCCCATTTCATAGATGAGGAAATAGAGGTTTGAAGAGAACATGGAATTTGTCCACAGTAATAAAGGCAGTAATTGATGGAAACTGAATATTAGCCTTGTTATCTATGACTTCAAAGCCCATATTACTCCTAAATAAATTTTTGGAAAGAACTTCTTCACCCAGTATATTCAAAATAAGTAGGCCTCTTAAAGGACCCTTAGTATATTGCAAATGTTCCCAAGAAGTTCAATTGCAATAAGTTCCTTTTTAACTGATCTTAAGAAATTCCAAAGAATGAAGAAGGAATAAAGTTATAATAAAAGGGCAAAATATCAGGAGGAAAGCTGAAAGAAACACTTTTCTTTTGACTGTAGCACTACATCAAGTCATTTAACATTGTAATTCAGCATGGATTCCAAATCTGAACAGTATGTGCATCATAATTCCTCTAGGAACTAGAAATATAGCTGGAACCATGCAGTGTTAGCAACTCTTCAGAATTCTTAAATCCTTCTTAAGGATTCTTAATAATAAATTCTTATATTCTTAGATCCTTCTCATTGACAATGCAGCTGATCTGTCTTGATAGATGGCAAGTAGCCTGTAGAAACAGAGATCAAAACCCCACTCTGCTAATTTTACTGTTTCATCTTGGGCAAGTACCTTGACCTGCCTTAGTCTTTCATCCTCAACAAGTAAAATAGATATAAGAATGTTCACCTTATAGGGATTTTGAGTTTATTAAACAAACAACCTAATTCAAAACATTTTAAACTTCATAAAATCTCAGGAAATGTGCCGAATGATCAGGATAAGGGAAATAGACATTATCAGAAGGGGCCAAGAGGAATACTTCAAGAGGGAGAATATCACTGTTTCCGAAGTCTAAAAATCTACCTTCACTCATGGAATATTTTATTCTTGATTTTTCTCATACCCTATTATTTTTGGGGAACTTCATCTCTGAAGCACTAGTGCACTGCTAGTAAACACTCCACTTGTCTGTGGTTAAAAAAAATGAATTTTTCTTCCTTTCTTTCTGTCTAACATGACCCTATTTTCCTTTTTCTCTCTCTGTTTTTTTTTATGGAGGGTGGTATACAAAAAAAGTGAAACTCAATCATGGAGTGATATATGTGGAATAGTATATCATTTCCTATTATACTACTTAACTATGTCCTGAGATTCTGACTTCTTTCAAATGATGACTTAGAATAAAAGATACAAAAAAGAAGGTGATTGGAATAATGATGAACATTAAAATGATATAATTTAAGAAATTAAAAGATATCACATAAAAAGAGAAGGAAGCAAAACATGAAGACTAAAATAATATTTTTAATTGAAAATGACAATTGCCTCTGAGCTTCTTATCAGCCTGAACAAAAAAGGGAAAATGTGACTCATTATATGAATAAAAAAGTGAAAAAAAATTCTTCAAAATGAGCACATTACATATTTGCAGAGGCTTAGGAAAATAGCTTTATTGCTTTTCCTAATTAGAAAAAACAATTATAATTATTGATAATTTACAGTTTAATAATTAGAAAAGTAATGTGTTTCATTTAAAAGACTTAAAATATAGAATATTATTAAAAAGAAAATTAAAAAAACATAATCTCAAAATCCAGAGATACTAAACATTAATGTGGGGTATGTGCTGTATTTTCAAAATTGTTTCTATGCATACATTTTTATAAAAATTGGATACAATTATGTTCATAGTATAGCTTTTGCTCATAAAAGTATGTCATGGACATTTTATAATATCAGTAAATAAAGATATCTAATGTTATTTTTAATGATGACATAGCAATTTTGTATGAATATTAAATGATTGAACAATCCTGTGTGTGTGTACGCACATGTGTACACAGAGAAACAGAGGCAGAGACAGAGCTACAGAATTTCCTTCCTCTCTCTGCTTTTGTTTTTTAAACCATGCTACGCTAAGCACCGTTACGTTTATATCTTCTCTATTTCTCCTTTTCCTTTGAATATTCTGCGAGAGATAATATTTCTGGACAAAGGCATACAATTTGACCCTTCATTTAAAAAAAAAAAGAAGCATATTAGTTTGTTTCTATTACTTTCATTAACACTAGTCAGTGCAAGTATGCATGCACTTGTGCTTGTGTGTATGTTTGTATTTATTTTTCCCACTCTGATAGGCAAAGCATAGGGTTTTGGTATTTACTTGCATGTCTTTGCTAGTTGGGATGAATGTCTTTTCACATATGTTTTTTTTCTGTACTTCACTTTTTGAATTAATTCATTAATACTCTTAGCCCATTGCCCTAAAAATGTTACTATCTTTTCTTATTGATTTTCAAGAATTCTAAAGATTAGTGATATTAATCCTTTGCTGTCATATGTGAATCAATTATTATTTTGTTAGTTCATTTTTCGGTATTTTATCTACTATGTATACTTACCATTAAGAAGCATTATGTTTTTAAGTAGCTCTATCAGTCAGTTCTTTTGTGCTTTTTACTTGATTGCCAATCATAAAAGAAACTTCTCCAGTACTGTGAACACATATGTGTGGGCATGCATGTGTGTCTCTGTGTGTGTCTGTGTGTGTATTGACATTCTAAATTTTATTCAGGTAAATTTGAAATGTTATTTAATACTTTTTAATATATACATATTATTGTGCATAATATTTACAAAGTGAATCTACAATTTATTTTGGTGAAAATTATAAAATAGCTATAGAACTTTTGTTTCTTTCAAAATACTGACCTAATGCTATTTTTAAACAACATATCTTTTTCTATTAATTGGAAATGGTATATTAATCATATTCTAAATGCTTCTTTTTAGTTGAATATGTTTCTGAATTTTATACTGTGTCCTTTCCTGTGTATATATACTATACTGCTATAATTAAATATATCTTTATAATATAAGTTGGCATTTTTGAAGGCAAAATACTGCTTACTATTCTTTCAAAATTATTTTATCTACTCTATCATTTGTACTTCTTGGTAAATTTTAAAATCATTTTGTCAAAATGTAAACAGCAAAATTCCACTGAGAATTTGATCTAAAACTTTTCATTTAATTATTTATTAATATATACACAATCATCATCACTGAATTCAAATGCCAGTTTTACCACATGCTAAATTTCCATCTACAAGAGTTCTACTTAAAACTTTTGACTAATTTTGGAAAAAATCCAAGAACATAGAATATTTTTCAACTTATCCAAATTTTCTTTATGTCCATGAGTAAAGTTTAATATTTTTTCATGCAGATTTTCAAAATTATTGTTTGCTTTTCCATATTAAATGTATTTTGATACTACAATTGGAACTTTCCTTTTCATTACAGTTTAAACTATTCACTACTGATCTATAGACAAACTTACATGTTTATGTATTAATATTCCATCGGCTTCCTTGTCTCCTTAGATCACGCACACGTTTGCACACACGCACACACTCACAATTATTTTAATACTATATGTCTTTTCATTTTGCCAGGGAGACAATCACATCCACTACCATTTATGCCTTTTTCTCTTTTTTCCCGATATTTATACTGGCATAGACACGAACTCCTAACAACAATAAATATTAGTAGCAAAACCAGACTTCTTTTCCTTGCTTCCGACTTTAATGCAATGGATCTCATCATTTCATCTTTAAGAAGGATATTTGCTGTTCTTTTCCAACAGACAAACTGAATGACTCCTGACTTATGAATACTTTAAAAAAAATAGGTCTTAGATCTTACAAAATCTTCTCAGCCTCTATCTGACTGGACTTGTAATGTTTAATCAAAGGCAACAGTAGTCTCGCATAGAAAACAATCAAGTACTGTATGAAACGAGAGGTAGGGTTTTTGGTTGTTCAAATAACTGGAGAATGATACTGGCCTTTACTGAGGCGTGGCCAGAAACGCCAAAGTTTCTGCCATGCATAGCTGTATAATGCTCAACTGCGGTCCGTGTTCCTGTGGAGACACATTGCTTCAGCTTATGTTTTTTGGTCTCTTTTAATTCATTAACGTTATGGACTACATTAATAAATTTCATGGTTTTAGAAGGAAATTGCATTCCCCTATGACACTGTAATTGATCACGACTTGCTAGACTAGACTTGACAATGTTTTATTTCACAATTTTACATCTACATTTATAAAAGTGATTGAGCTAGATTTTTTACAAGATCCTTATGTATTTATAATACACACATATACATTAATATGTACATATGTATGTGTATACACACATATCAGCTTCCTGGTAGTCTTATAAAATTAAAAACTTGTATATTAATTTTTTTTGTCTTTTTCTATATGGTCTATTTATCATGTTTTTCTCTTGCGCTTCTTCCTGTTACTTTCTGGCTTTTGTCGATCCTGTCTCACCCCCACCTCTTTATTTATTTGAAAGATAGGAATCCTATCTTTCTGCTAACGATTTATTCTGCTAGTGGTTGAATTATATATTTCAATTTAAATTTCTGTATCAAAGTTAAGAATTTAAGAAAAATATCATGGAGTCAAATATTTTGGAATTTCTTTATACTGAGATGTTTTGCTTATCTTTCTTTTAGACTCACTTTAATTCAGAAAATGTTGATGAAAAAGGGAAAGGGAAGATGGTATGAATGGAGACAGGGCTGGAAGAATCTCCCAAAAGTTCACACATCAGTTTGGTGACCGGTGGCTGTTAGGAAAGTGTGCTTTCAATTCCCCTTTCTCTCCTCTCTACCACTTCTCAATACATGTTTTTATCAAGACCCTCTTTGTTTGCCACAATGGTAGAAAAATTTATTTCTTACATAGATTGGATTGCTTTAATGGATTTAAAAAGGAAAGCAGATTTGTATTTGTATAAGTTTGTTCCCATGTTTTATCTCATGTCAAATTCTAGAAGGGATTAATCACACAGCTCCTAATAGAAAGAGCACAAAGTAAAATAGCATAGTGCTTTAGTAATGAAAGAGTAATCCTAGATTTTGGATGTTTATTTATTTTTAAAAATAATACTAATGCATGCATATGTTAAAACTGTTAAGTAGTAGTAAAAGTTGTGATAAATAAAAGTCTCTTTCCCCACTTGGACTGTGTATCTAATTTCCTGAATTATAATTAATAGACTTTTACATAAACTCTTGGATAAATTAACACCCATGGCAGATAAACACACACGCCGTTTGCATTGTAGAATAATAGTATACACTTCATTCTTTTTCTTCTGTAATAAATTCTACCTCATTCTTATTGTTACCTGCAGAATATTGTCATTATATTTTTAACGTAAGGTTATTCAATCATCCTCTACTGTGGGTAAACATTAAGTTAATTTAGCAATAATCACGCCTCACATAAATCTCATTGGCTACAATACTGCCATTGTGCAAAGCTAATTTTATTTTATTTTATTCTTATAAATAGTACTGCGTCAGGCATCTTTCTAAAATTATCCTGAGATACATCGATTAAATTCTGCTAGTCAGGATATGTTTATTTCTGATTTTAGCAAATATCGCTTAACTGCTCTCACATAAATTTGCAAATATTTTATTCATTCACTGTTGTGTCCCTGGTACCAACCAGAATTGTTGCGATACTGTGGTGACTTCGAATTGTCAAATTCATAGAAAGCAGAATGGTGGTTTCTGTGTTTATTGATGTAGAGTTTCAGTTTTACAAGATGAAAAGTTATGGAGATGGAAGGCAGTGATAGTTTCACAAAACTATGAATTCATTTAATACCACTGAACCGTATACCAAAAAATGGTCAAGATGGAAAATGTTATGTTTTGTGTATTTTATCACAATTAAAGTGATAGATAAAAAAAGAAATATATGCAAGACAGAAAATTATTTGAGAGTTCCAAAGAAGAGAAATCTAAGTCTGACTTGGTAGGCAGAAAGATGAGGGAAGAGTTCATATATTAACACAATTTGCAATTTGCAATTTACCGTAGAGTAGCATCTGAGGCTTACCCTGATATTCTACTTCATACAAGCACTCTCAATAAAATTGTCACTTTAAAGGTTATTGAATGAATGAGTAAATGAATTTTGTGTACATGTATTTCCATGGGTCAAATTGGCATTGGAAAGAAAGGGAATATATCTGCTACCTCAAAAGGGAGGACATTCACATATAGTGGTAGACAGCAGTGGCCCTGACGTATTCCAGAGGGAATCTGGTTTGGCCACTAATGAAAAAAAAAAAAAAAAAGCAGAGAATATTTGAAAAAAAACAAAAAAAAGACTGACTCCCATTAAGTAGCTGCTTCACACACATCACACACAGACGCTTAAGCTTGTAATTTCTGGGGTAAATAGCTACTGTACTTATCAAACACATAAATTCAGTGAATATACATAAATAAATAAAATCCTAGTGGCTGAAAATTTGAGGAATAAAAAAATATTTACCCAGTCTCATAATGTCACCCTATTAATTACTTATTAATTGAAAAGGGAGAAATAGAAACTTTACAAAAGTTAAACCTGACAGAATCCTTCTCAAGCAGGTGACCGTCACCAGTGTTGGTTCAAGTCAACCCTGTAGCCCTTGCCCATGGGCGCAGTGAGGAGAACCAATGGCGAATCTGTGATATTCCTGCCAAAATCCATAGTCGAAATCAAACATCAAGGAAATATCAGAAAAACTCCAACTAGGAAGAAATTTTTTTTTAAAAAGTCCTGTATTCACCAAAAATGTCCATGTCAAGATAGCAGAAGACAGACCAAGGAGCAATTCAGATTGAATGAGGCTAAAGAGATATGACAATTAAGTGCTGCACGTTAACCGGGATCCCTTTGCTTATACAATATTAGGACGACTGATGAAATTCAAATACTGTCTGCTTATTAGATGATGCTCTCCTGTCAATGTAAATTAGATAAATAATAAAGATTGATCTAGACATATCTTCCTATAGATGCAAGTGTCTAGCATCTGTTTATCTGGAGAGAGAGAGAAAGAGAGAAAGAGAGGGGAGGATACAGCAAATGTAGAAATACATTAACATTTGCAAAATTTGGGTAAGAGATATATAATTATTCTTTGTGGCCTTGCAAATTTTCTTTAATTCTGAAAATTTGTCAAAAGACACAGTAAAAACAGAAGCAATATATAATATTAATAACATTTATTTCATGACATATCTTCCCTAAATCTGTCTTCCTGTGATCTGAAGAGTCTCTAGCTCCTACTGTACCTCATGTGAAATAGCAAATGAGCCCAGTAGGGAAACAATCCTTTCATAGCCCTCCTAAGCCTCTTGTTCCAGGAAGACCTGCTGCAGCCAGCCAGCAGCTTTGCATATTGGAACAAATCCTGAAATATAAAAGCACTTTGGCATATTTTTAACAACCTAACTGATGATACCCTGTGCATTTTAATGCTTTGTGTGTTTTGAGACAATTAACTAAAACCAAATGATGTGAATTTACCTAGACTGATATAAGTTATAGTGTACATAAGTGATATCTGGACACACCTAAGGAATCATATTTTTAATAACTGAATTGCTTTCACGGGACTTCTTGCTACTCTGCTTCAGGGAGTTGCTCTCTTGAGGCTTTGGCTGCGCTTTAAGGTGAAGTGGTTTCTGGCAGAGGTATGAGGGACCAGCCATACGCAAGAGAGAAAGGAGAAATTGCCAAGGAAGGGGGGATATGTCTTCTTTGTCAGAACTTTTACCTGCAGAGAGCCAGATACGGGTAGAAAAGAAAAGAATGAATGAAGGTAATTACATAAGAGGATGTATTGGTGTGAGCCTACAAATGAAGAAAAGGAAGATCGGAAACAGCTGTTAATCTACTTGTCACAAAAAAACATGCTATGGTTCCAGATCTACAATATAACAATGTGGCCTTGGTAAAATCATTTCAACCAAACTTTAAGGAGGAAACTGTAGGAGCTCATTTATGAGATCTCAAAAGAGGGCCTTAGCGGCCTCGTTGGCAGTATTTGATGCCTCCACTCTCTGGGCATAGATTTCTTGACTGGCAGTGGGCACTGGAGATAATGAGCCCATATGAGAATTTGGAGTTGGAACTAAGAGAATTTGAACTCAGCTTCTTGGTTGGGATGTAAACATTGATACTGTGAGCAAGCTTAGTCCAATGTGTCTATGAATCTTCCAATGACATCTTCATAAATGACAGCAAGCAACTAACAACAAAAGGTACCAAAAACCTAGAGTTAGGTTCATCTATTCTCTTTGGTCTGTTCTTGTCCTTCAATAAATTGATTTATAATGGTGAGGTTTTTAGAATGGGCAAATGGCTACAGGTACATAAAGGGAATCAAAGTTTATAGACTTAGAAGTTGTCTTCTACAGGTAAAATAAATATTCAGCCACGTTTTTTAAAGTATCATCCCCAAATCAGAGGAACCATGGGGCATTTTCTATTTTTTCTGCTTGTTTGTGTGTTTATTTAGAAATTGAAGTGTGAATTGGTTGTTTTTAATTAGTATCTGTAGCCCTATTCTCCTTAGGGAGAGAGCTGTATTAGACAGAGAAACTATCGTCAATTCCAAGAATTGATTACAGTATCTAGAAGAACAACAACAAAACACACCTGAAGTTCAGGAGGAGGTGGCACACAGGAAAGTATGGAAAATATACAAATGAACATGAAAGGGCTCAAGACAATTGCCAAGTGTAATGGGGGTCCTTTAAGCTTTGTGTGTTGGTTTTAGTCATGAGTTGTAGATATATTTCAATCTTCTTTGAATGCATAAATATTAAGTAAAATATTGCTATTTTAAGGACAACTGATTTCATTTTTCTAATACATCTACACAGACCCTCTTCAGGTTTTGGCTAAAGTGTGTCTTTTTTATCTTTAAAAACTTCTTGCACATGGGACACAATGACTTGAGTATAGAGACTGCATCTGGAAGATCTGCCTCCAAACTTGCTTTAATGTTTTAAACTAAAAGAAATGGGATAACAAAAGGATGAATTTGCTAGAGTCACACAAAAGACCAATCACATGTAAAGCTTAGAATCACAGAATTGGAATATAATACAAACTACTCAAGCCATAATTATTTATTTTTGCACAATTATTTAAGCCAATGATACAGAAGAAATAAAGTTTTGCAGCATTGCATAAGAATTTGGATAAATGATTTCAAAAGTTATTGGATTCACTTAATTATCTATACTTATTTCATGGGGGTCACTTAAGGCAAAGTTTCAAGAAGATACAAGTTTTGTTCAATTTCTTTCTACCTCGGTATAGGGCATCTCCCCTCCCTGCTGGCTAATGTATCTTCCAACCTTGAGCACTTAGGAAATTCATTACCTTTGCCATCCTCTCCTGAGAGTCTTCACATTTTGAAAAGAAATATGTACTTCAGCCTACCCATCCACATTTTCATCAAAATAAGCCCACCACAAGTCCCAGCCCTTTAATACCTGTATTTATTTTTATATATAATCATGCATATGGTAATGATCATACATACCAACTTGCCTGTATTTGCGATTCAACTTAGGTGAGATATCAACCTTCTAATGAGAGTTTCTCAAGAGAAAAACTTTCCTATCAAAATAATGAATCCGATGAGATCCATTTTAGGAATTATTAGCAGGAAAATATATATGACTTTTATCCCAATTCCTTTTAAGGGAGTCAAAGTGGCACTGTTAGAGAGCCATCCTAATGTGCCAGCTTGAACGTGTTACTGAAGAGTAAGAATGAATTGGAGATGGTGATTCTTGAACTGGCCAGGGAAGAAATCATCCAATGGCAAAGTTCTACCAGAGATGACGATGGGAGCAAGAAGAAAGCACTAGGGAATTCAGGGAGAGGAGTTAGGCAAGAAGACGAGAGCCTGGACTCTGAGAAGCAGGTCGAAGTGTGGCTCTGGGTAGAAAGTGAAAGAGTCAGAGTGCAGGAAGTGAACAAGGTCCGCAGGATTTGGAAGAGCAAAGATCAAGGAAACAGGCATTTGGAGACAGACGATTATGCACCTTTGGACCAATGGAGATAGAAGGCTCTGTGAGGCACATAATTAAATGTGCCTGCCAAGCCCACCCATGTAAAGACAACCATGTCAGGGTAAGAAACACAGGGAATGCCCTCAGCCAGTTTCTCAAATGTAGTAGGCAAATGGTCAAAACTTGAGAAACTGGGACAAAAACCTAGCCATCATGTTCACAAAGGTACATTTAATAATTGTGGCCGAAAAGAACAACCAACCAACCAAGACAGCACAAAACCTCCAGGCCTTTCTGTGCAGGTGAGCGGTGAGCTTGGTAGTGGTCTCCATGAGGAGCAGTTCCTCAGGACTTGGCTGAGGCATCCCTCTCTCCTGGAATGCCCTACCCCAGCGTGGCTCCGGACGCAGCATGTGCACCTCCTGGTTCCAACGCATCCTGGTAAGTCTGATTTAGCCCTCCTTTCCTGAAACATAATTGATCATTTCTAACATTCATTTATTACTATACTTAGTTTCATATATAGCAGACTGTGAACATATGTAATTAGATGAATCTAGTATTAGTTTTCTATTGCTGCTGGAACAAATTAACACAAATTTAGTGGCTTCAAGCAACACAAATATATTATCTCACCATTCTAGAGGTCAAATGCCCAAAGTGAGTTATACTGGGCTAAGATCAACTTCATAAGCAGGGCTTCATTCCTTCCTGGAAGCTCTAGGAGATAATCCATTTTCTTGCCTTTTCAAGCTTCTAGAGGCTGCCCACATTCCCTTGGCTTGGGGCTCCCGCTCCCTTCCATATGCAAAGCCAGCAACAGCTGGTCAAGTCTTTTTTCACATAGAGTCACTCTGACATTGATTATTCGTCCTCCCTTTCCCACATTTAAAAGACCTTTGTGATTAAGTTATGCCCACTTGGGGAATCCAGGATATGCTCCTCATTTTAAAGTCAGCAGATTAACAATATTAACTTTATCTGCAACTTTCATCCCCTCAGCCCCATGTGACATAATATATTCACCATTTTCACAGTAAGGACATGGACATTTTTTGAAAAGACTTCACTCTGCCTGCGACACACCTCAAATGCCTGATAGGCCCAAATCTGTCAAAATCTGTGTATACACATACACACACACACCACACACACACATATACACACAAACACACACACACCACACACACATATATACACACAGAGACACACACATATACACACAGACACATACATACACACACACAAACACACACATATACACAAACAGAGACACACACACAGACACATACACACACATGTGCACACAAAAGTGCAGCCATATATTCCTTTGCAAAATGGCAACCAAATGACCATATTCTGCCTAAAGATAGAAACATTTAGAGGCATTCAACATTAAATTATATCAGAGGATATTTGAAATCAGCATTATAAAGAAACCTCTTCCTAAGTGGAAATTGATTCAGAGTCATCAATTTAAGAGCTTTAAGCCCAAATTTGCACACAGAGCACGGGAGGGCTGCATTGCCTGAGATGCTACATTTATGACAACATCTGTCTGCAGATGATCTCATAAATGGAAACGGGTTCCAGGTCCTTAGCAAGAGTTGAGATTGAGTACACAGCCACACCCGGCTGGAGGTGTCAGAATTATTGATATATTCAGAGAACTCAACCCATACCCTCTGCTATCAAAATCTCTATAGTGCTATCTTTTTGGAAAAACAAAGAGCAGGATGAGGGATGAGGATGACTTAAGGACTGGCCCCTGGCAGCCATTATTCTCTCAAGCGGGCACAGCTGCCAACAGCTCTGCAGAGTTAAGCTCACCTCACCCATCTGTTTTCCTCAAGCGTCACAACTGAGCTCATGCTGGCGACGTGTGCCGCCGGTGTCCTCCTGCTGGCACCACAGGTTTTCCTGTGGAATGACTTAGGGGAGACGATGTTGTTGACAAAGGGGATAAAGGGTCTGTCTTGAAACAATGTATGTTCTTTTCACTTCAACTGTGTGGGTTTCAAGGATGGCTTTGGGGGGCTTTGAGGGATAATGCGGGCTTATGGTCCTGTTATCACTGTGCCCCTGATCCAAGAGGAACCCACAGAGTCCCCACTGGAGTAAGAGGTTCCATGAAACATGAATGCACCTTATACGGAAATGCCCAGATGCATTCTCTCCTTAACACCTCTGTTCCTACTTATGTACTGAAAGAAAAAAAATCTCAGAGTGAAAAGCAAGTAATAAAGGAAGAGGGAAAAGAAAACAGGCAGTAGGACTAGAGACTGTGCCTTTTGTATCTGGACCAGGGAAGAATTCTGGAGCCGGGGGCAAGGGCTCAGACCCTGGGCACTCGTGAGGGAGTTATGGAAACAATACACAGGGAACATCTTACTAATCTTCCCACCATTATATTTTCAATTTTTAAAAATTAATAGATCTTGCCCTTTTTCTAAACTCCTCCCCTTAAAGAATCTCCTCAGTTTCCCAGTTAAAATTCTTTTTCTGCTTACAGTAAATTTAAAAAGGAGGGAATATTTTCCCTTTTGCATCCTGGAAGAAGAGGTTTGCAGCAGGGTCAAATTTTACTTTTAATGCCAGTGAGAAGGGACTTTACAAATGTATTTTAAGGACTGAGTGTCTGAGGGAAGTTCTCTTTCGTTAACATATATCAACCCCATTTATGTAAATATAAAACTTATTTTTTCTTTCTCAAGACTTTTAAACATATTGGAAGAATTCGAAATGGCTTAAAGTGCTTAGAAAATGGCATTTTGATGATATAAGTGAACTCAAACTACTTAGCTAAATTTTTTCTTTAAATTACCTATAATTCAAAAAAGTTAAGTGAAAATACATTTGCAAATGTACTTGAAGGTTCAATTGATCGTGGATGTTTTGAAATGCAGCTGGAGTAGGTTTAGACATTCAGATCTGCCCATTTCTACCCAACTGGTGAGCTATAACTGGAATCTCAACTAGATCTTTTATCTTCTGAGTCCAAAGCAACTTTCATGTGTAAATTCATTAAGTATCATTCCAATGTCCTTCACTGTTTTGTGAAATGTTAGGAGAGAAGAGGAATAACATGCTAAGGCTATGTCTGCTTGATACAGAACACCTTGAGTTTGAATGGGCCAGTGACACAATGAATAATATTGTGTCTGATTGAGGATCAGAAGGGTCAAACTGAGGAGTTCAGAACAACAAACTCAGGATGGTTTAGTTTAGGTGAGGGAAAAAAAACCCTCAGAAACGTGCTACAGGACTTGTTTCTAAGAACACCTGTAGAGAAAACACGTAAACCAACATCTGTTTCATCTGTTTAGTGTAACCAATGTAACCAAAGCTTTAATACATTACCTATTTAATCCTAGCGCAAAATAATAATCACTATCCCTCGTCTACAGATGATGAATTTGAGGCTACAAAGATGATGTAACTTGTTCAAAGTCAAAGTGTCGGGAAATGATGGCGGCAAGGTTGAGCGTGAGTCATTTCTGAATACCTAAGGACCACTCCGAATTACGTCAGTCCCTCCCATCACTGTACTACCTACGGAGAAGGTATAAAAGCTGCACTTCTGGGCCTTCTGTCTCTCTCTTCCCTGAAATATTTTTGTCTCCATGACATCTTACACTTACCCTCAATATTCTTTTCCTACGACCAGAGACCAGGATTCTGTCCTACTTCCCTGATTGAAACTCGAGCCCAGAATAGAACGCAGCATCATCTCATCTTAATTTGTATTTGATAAGAGTTGAAAAAAATTCATTGCTAATTAAGCAGTTCCCTGGATTAGAAAATCAGCAAAGGAGGGATTTTAAGGAAAAGGTTTTCTTGCTTTTAATTCACTTTATTTCCAACTTGTATTGAATGAGCCATTAGCATGGATATTTATTATTAACAATCCAACAAAAATAACATTTTACTCTCTACTGATTTTGCTACTTGATATCACAATTAAACTGAATAATTTAAAACTCAAGTGTGCTAATGTGGGTCACATTGAGAATTTTTCAAGATTATATAACTGCTACCTCCATATTATTTCAGAAATCTCTGGTCACTAATAACCTGGCATTGATCCATACATACGTAAAAAGTCTTGGAATTCATAATGTTATTATGGTTTAGAGCAATCATTCCTATTTCTAATGCCAACCCTGAAAAAAACAAGAAATATTTGGACATACCGAATCATGCTAAGCATATTTAATATAACCAGAAAATATATATTATTACTTTTCAATTGGTTTATACAGATAGTTAACTTTGAGAAATACAAATATTTTAGGCCTCTACAGAATCTTTTAGGTATTCTATATGGATGAATGCATCTATATTGCTTAATGTCTTTAAGTAACTCCATTGTGAATTTCAGTTTAAACAGGAAAATTTTGACTAATTAAGGTTTTAAATACCTTTCAACTCTTAAAGATACGTTTAAGTTTTCAATGTAGTTTTAAAATTACCTATTAATGGACAGCGAATATACTGCACATTCAGCACCTGCTCTATACCATGCACTGTTCAAGGTAATTGACAGTTCAGGAGGAACTCAGCTTCGGGTGATGGAATGGAAGTATGTATGGAGGCAATTAAAACCCAGGCAAGAGGCAGTGGCAGGAAATATAGTAAGAGAGAAAAAGAGAAGTTAAGGATATTGTCAGATTGTTTTTTGGCATGATCAAACAGAAAGATAAATTTGCCACTTACTTGAATGGCAGATGACTTAAGGAGATACCAGTCTGTAGGAGGCAAAGGAAGTTTGGTTTTGGATATGTTATTTGAGATTATTTTCAGAAATTGATGATGAGAGTATAAACCGTTGCCACATTGAAAACCTGTTTGGTTGAATCTACCAAAACAACGTATACACTTGCTCAAAACTTCTACTCCAAGGTATATGACAAAGAGGGGGTGTACAAAATTCACCAAAAGACTTGTCCAAGAAATTTCACAGCAGCACTATTTATAACATTGAAAAACTAGAAGCAGACTAAATAATAATCAGTAATACATTATGATATATTTATGTAATAAAATATTATAAGACAATGTAACTATTTGCAACATCATGAATGCATCCCACAAATGATAAGACAAAACAGACACAAAGGAGTACACACTGCCTGATTCTATTTATATAAGTTTTACAAAGAAGCAAAACCTAGGGTATTAAAAATATTGGTAACTTGGGGGATAGTGATGATTATCGGCAAAGGACTAATGATGGGCCACTGTGATGCTGAAAAAACAATTATCTTTTTAGAAATTCATTGAATCATACAATCATATTTTATACACTCTTAACTATTTACATGTTAATCAAATAAAAAATTTAACATATTTTTGAGGTATTTAATAAATTTTCATATGGAGATGATGGGCAGACGGTTGTGTGTATGAGCCTAGAGTTTTAACGAAGGTCTGGGCTGGATATATAACAGGGAGCTTCTAAAGTATATATGAGATAAAACAATTGCACACAATCCCAAGAAGATGCATAGATAGTGAAGAAGAAGGTGTAAGACCAAATCTTGTGCACTCTGCACTCCAAAGTTGGAGTCTAGGAACATTAATTATAGCCTATAAATGAATATGAGAAAAGGTGATCAGAGTGACAAGAGGATAGCTGAGTTTGTAGAGTTCGAAAGCCAAGCTAAAAAAATATTTTTGAAAAGTAATTGGCTTTTCCAAGTAATTTGAAGGTAAAAAATGCAGATGGGTGAAGCAATATGACTTAGTATAGGAAAAAAATGCTCATCTATGAGAAATTACAGCATAGTGCTCATAGTTAACAATACCATACATTGTACTTAAAATTTGGCCAAAAGGGTAGAGCTTAAGTGTTATCATCATCATCATCATCCTCATATATAAACTGAGTGGGAGGAAACTTTTGGAGGTCATAGATGGGTTTATGGCATAGATGTGGTGATGGTTTCACTGGTGTACACTTACCTCCAAACTCACCAAGATATGTGATTAAATATGTATGGCTTTGTTTTTTAATAAAAAGAAATCCCTATAATCACATCCAGCCAGACTTCAGTCAAAACTCAGGCATATGAAAGCCTATGGTTCCAGACGTATTTTAAAAAACATTCCCTTTCATTCTTTCATGCTCTGAATCTTTCTCAAATAACAAAATTTGAATTTTCTTGGGAAAAAAGGAGGAGGAGGAGGGTGGGGGGGAGAGAGAGAGAGATTGAGAGAGAGAGAGAGAAATAGGGATGATTCTCTAGGGGGACAATGTTAGAAAGCCTTAGGAAATGGAACCTAGTGCACAAGGGTCATCCTTGGTTAGACTCAGGGAAGGTTCACACACAACAACAGGAACAAGAAAAGAATAGACATCAGTGAAGATGGGCGAGGCAGACATTTTTTAACAATGATTTATAGTGTCTCTGTGAAAGAAGTAGGGTCTTCACCTAAAAGTGGATAGAAGAGAATAAGATTTGAAGAAAGAGGAGAAGGTATTACAAAGTCTCCTAGATAAGCATGGTGTTGATGAAGACAGGAAATGTAATAGTATTTCTGGACAACATGAAAATGCTCACTTGCCATTGTAGTTCATATATTAAAAGTAAAACAAATGATTTAGAGAAGGCTAATATAAATATTTGTATCCTCCATTTGCACAAGAATGGATAAAGCTATTGAGGGATCAACTTCCTTTTTTGGAGGTGTTGCTAATGAAAAATTGTCTTATTATCATTAAGGGATGATAATGAAATAGAGATTAGTCTGACCCAGATGTGCCAGGTCATAAAGGAAGGTAGTTTTTTCCTCATGTTCTGCGTTTCTTCTATTGTTGTTTTTTCTCTTCTCCTTTGCCTAAAATAACAACAATGATAATAATAGTAATTTAAACAAATATTTAAAAAAGTTAAGGGATACCAAGACAATACCAAGTTTTGGGTAAATATTTCATCCACAGTAGAATATCTAATAAGATAGCAGATGTTTTCCAGTTTCAGGAAATTAAAAATAGTGTGATCTGTGTTTATGTGTATGTGACTTTATCTCCATGTGTTTTCACACTACCAATTTTAATTGTTTGTTTCCTTGACTGTAAAGATATAAGAGATAATGAGTTCTTCATTGTTCACTAATTGTGTACTTAAGAGAAGTCTCAGGCAGCAATTGTAAATCGCTGCTTTACTCCAGTGTTTGGGTATATCAGTGCAAATAATCACAGATACATCTGTTCTCACATAAAGCAAACTGCTTCTGCTATGAAAATAAACAGATGCAGTGAGCACTAAAAATCATCCTGGTGAATTTGGTTGATTAGAATTTGGTGGCTTCTGTTTTTGATATAATGTATGTTTAAAAATTCATATCTTTGTATCAATATATCTATATATCTTTATTCCTAAAACAGTGAATGTATAGATATGATAAGCATTACTGCCTACATGGTGACCCCAAACCCCTTTGTCCAAAGGAGGATATTTTGTTTAACTAAAAGGAATGGTTTAAAAATAGTTTAGAGAAAGTAACATCCGCAAAATGATGTTGTAGGCAGCTCCCAATGCCCATGCTTCCACAGAAACATCAAAAAATGAGCAAAATGTACAGAACCAACTTTGTCAGAACACTAGAAAACAGCCAAAAGTTCACAGCAATGAAAAGGCAACTTTAAAACATTAGAAGAACTTTTTGTATTTGTACTTGTTTTTGCCCTGCTCTTCTCCACTCTTAATAATGAGTAGAATATCTAGACTGAGGATCAAATAAAAGAACAGATGACTTAAAAAATACTATAAACCTATAAATGCTACTGTATAGATAATATAAACCTATAAACAATGCTATGAACAAACAAAAACAAAACACTCCACTCAATAACAGCAGAATGTACATTCCAATAACAGCAGGTGCATAAAAAATATTTTCTACAATATATGAGTTATTGGGCCATGGGCCATGAAACAAGTTTAATTCTTTTTTTTTTTATAAATCACACAAAGCATATTTTCCAACCCCAATGAAATAAACCTAGAAATAATTAACAGAGGAAAAACTGGAAAATTCGCAAGTATGTAGAATTTAAGCAACACAGTTTTAGTCACCCAATAGGTAAAAAAAGAAAACAAAAGATAAATTAGAAAATACATACAGATACATGTATATGAAAAGAGAACATATTAAAACTTACAGCGTGCTGTGAAGGCAGTACTCAGAGGGAAAGTCATAGCAGTAAAGAACTAATTTATAAAAAGAAATAAAGATTTCAAATCAACCTAACTTTAAACCTCAAAGAACTAGAAAAAGAAGAGAAAACTAATTCCAATGCTAGCATAAGAAAGAGATTAATAAAGATAAGAGGGGAAATATATGAAACAAAGAGTAGAAAAACAATAGAGAGAATAAACAAAAACAAAAGTTGATTCTTTGGAAGGATCAACAAAATTGACAATTCTTTAGCTAGAACTGACAAAGAAAAATATATGAAAGATATAAATAAATAAAATCAGAAATAAAAGTTGGAACATTAATACAGACTTTACAGAAATAAAAAGAGATAATTGAAAAATATTATGAAAAAATGTATGCCAATAAATCAGATAAACTTTCTGGACTAGAAAAATTCCTAGAAACACAAATATTATTAAAACTGACTCAAGAAGTCATACAAAGCCTCAACATACATATAATAAGTAAAAATATTCAATCAAAAATAACAAAGTAACAACAAAACAACACACACACACACACACACACACACACACAAACTCTCAGAAAAGAAAAGCCCAGGGCCAGATGTTTTCACTGGTGAATTCTACTAAATATTTAAAGAATAATTGACACCAATCCTCCTCAAAACTTTCTGAAAAATAGAAGAGGAAAGACTACTTCTTAACTCATTTTATGAAATAAGCATTACCCTGACACAAAAGCCAGATAAAGACATCACAAAAAATGTAACATTTATGTATGTTACAGATACATAAATCCTTGAAAAAACAATAGCAAACCAAATATAACAAAACAATTCACACACACAAAAAAGTTTCTAATGCCAATAACAGTGTTGGCAAAGTCACTGGGTACAAAATCAACATGCAAAAATCAGTGGTGTTTCCATACACGTGCAATGAAAAATCTGAAAAGGAAATTAATATAGCAATTATATTTACAATAATGTCTAATAGAATAAAACACCTAAGGATAAATTTAACCACAGAGATAAAATACTTGTTCACTGAAAAATTAAAAATAAAAAAACTTGCTTAAGGAAATTAAAGAATGCCCAAATGAATGAAATAAAAAATCTTTCTTCATGAATTTGAAGACAATATTGTTTAGATGCCAATACTGTCCAAAACAATGTACAGATTTAATGCAAACTCTTAACAAAATATGAATAGCCATTTTTGAATATATGGAAAAGCTGATCTGCAAATTCATATGAAATTGCAAGAAGCCCCCAAAACCATTACAATCTTGTGAAAAAATGAGAATGTCAGAGGTTTCACGCTTCACAATTTTAAAACTTAATGCTAAGCTTCAGTGATCAAAACAGTGTATGACTGGTATAAGGACAGACATATGCACCAAGGGAACAAAATTGAAAGTCCAGAAATAAACCCATCCATCTTTGGGTTTATTCAAAGGTCAACTGATATTTAATAAGGGTGCCAAGATAATTTGATCAGGAAAAAACAAACAAACAAACAACTCCTTAACAATGGTGCATGGACAATTGGATACCTAGAAGAAAAAGAATAAATATTGATCCTTACCTCACACCACATACAAAAAATAACTCAAAATGGATCAGCTTAAATATAAGATATAAAGCTAAAATCCTCTGAGATGAAAACATGGTGTAAATCTTCATGAGCTTTGGTTTAATAATGAATTCTTAGATATGACAACAAAAACATAAACAACAAAAGGAAAAAAATAAATTGAACTTCATCAAAATTAAGAATTTTGTATGTCAAAGAAAATTATCAAGAAAGTGAAAAGATATCCTATAGAATGTTTGATAATATTTGGAAATCATATATCTGACAATTCAGTGACGAAAGATAACCGAATTGAAAAATGTCAAAGAATTTGAATAGACCTTTCTCCAAAGAGTATATATGCAAATGGCCAACAGACACATGAAAAGATGTTCAACATCATTAGTCATTAGGGAAATGCAAATCAAAATTACAATGAGATACCATTTCATATCACTAGGATGGTTACATTAAAAAATAAATAAATAAAAACAACCAGTGTTGGTGAGGATTTGGGAAATCATTACTAGAAACATCACATGTTGCTTATAGAAATGCGAAATGGTTTGGCTGCTATGGAAAACAGTTTGAGAATCCTTCAAAAAATTAAACATAAAGTTATTCAAGGATGCCTCAATGGCACTTCTAGTTATATACCCCTCAAAAGTAAAAAGTACTCCCATATGTCCACATAAGTGTTGATCATTTAGTATCAGCTTAATGGTGAGTACAAGGGTGTTTATTTCTCCATTCTTGCGACACTCATCAGAGTCGGGCAGGTTGGGGATAGGTGGGGATGGGTGAATTCACACTTAACGGGTGCTCACTGTCTGGGGGATGGGCACACTTGTAGCTCTGACTCAGGTGGTGAAAAGGCAACTTATGTAACCAAAGAGTTTATATCCCCATAATATTTATTTATTTAAATAAATAAATAAAAACAAGTACTCAAACAAGTACAGGTGCACACCTGTGCTTGTGCAACAACTCCCTACAATAGCCAAAAGGCAGAAAAAGCCCAAATGGCCATCAAGGGATGAATGGATAAACAAATTGATGCATATACATAAAATAGAATATTATTCTGCAAAATATGAAAAACGGATATGTGCTACAATGTGAATGTAGCTCCAAAACATTTTATTTATTGAAAGAGCCAGAACGAAAGGTCCCATATTATATAATTCCATTTATATGAACTATCCAGTACAGACAAATCCAAAAAGACAGAATGCAGACTGGGGCTTACCAGGGGCTGAGGGGAGAAGGGACGGACAGAAATTGCTTAAGGGGTTCAGGATTTTACCTTGGAGTGATAGAAATACTTTGGAATTAAACAGAGCTGGTAGGTAGACTCTATATCTCTGGAGCCTAACTACCAGGTTGCAGGTCTTCCGTTGTCAATTCATTTAGCGTGTCAGTGCATCCGTTTTCTAATTGTGTGGAACTCCAAAACTGGTGCCTTGAACCTAGTAGGAGTTATGTATTGGTGCTGTCGTTAACGTTCAAACACTGCATGCACATGCGGGCCTTGCAGTGGTAGTGAAGTGATCATGATGTATGAGCAAAGGATGAGGAAGAACTAGAAAATGCAGTGAACAACACATTTTCATAAAAATATTTTCTAATATAGTACAAAAATAATTTTTTACAAGGCTGATAAAAAATTTCAGGTTTAGGGTGTGTTTTCATTTGGGAATTCTGATTCTAACTATTAATTTTTTCCTGAAATGTGAACTACTATATGCCAACATCAACAAGACATCCTATAAATCATCAACATATTGGGTAGTGGGATTATGAATATTTTGTACTTTCTCTATTTTTCAAACTTTCTATAGATATATTTTATGTATTTGTATTCAGAAACAAATAAATATATTTTGAAATATGTATGTTTGGAAAAGAAAGTTTGTAACTAAAACTAGAAAGCAATTTGGAGCATATTAGAATATGATGGTGAAGTCAGTAAAAAAAAAATCCTTTATATATACATATATATTTTTTTCTGTTTTACTGAGTTAAAGTGGTATTTTGGTTAAATAAAAAGAGCTATGATTGTACCTTGCCCTTTAAAGGTATTATGTAGGACACTCTATTTGAGAAAAATAATGAGCATCTACAATCAGAGTATGAATTTTCGTACTGACCTATCACAGACACCACACAAAGACTTACTGTGGACTGTGCATTTAGCTCTGATACACTGAGAGAAAATTATAGAATGTGTAAGAGAAGTACTAAATTATATAAATGTTTCACAACATAATATGTGGCCTTGAGCAAATAACTTCTCTGTATGTCTCAATTTTATCATCTATAAAATAAATGTTCTGGATTATCTCTCTTGTTGTCTAATCATTTAGGTCAATAGAGGTTCTTAGAGTTTATCAAGTATAATCTCTACTTAACATTTTTCCCTGCTTGTGTAGACATATGTTAGAAATCAAATGAATAAAATGTGTAAAGTATTATTTAGAGCTGGCAAGGACACACACACATACACATACACCTATCATCCTCTGTGCAAACTAACCTAAATTTATTTAGGTTCACAGATTTCAGATGACTATAAAATGACTGATAATAGAAAGGAGGTAGATCTACAAATGAATTACTCAGTGATACATCAACCTAAACCAGGAAAATCAAATGTACTCTTGTCCATTCATTGTATTTGCTTATAGTACAATTTACAGGGAGGAAAAACAGGTGTTCTTTCACTCCAAGCAAGCCCCTACTTCTTCCTTGGCAGATAGGTTATTCTAGGTAATGATGCTTATGCACGATGGTGTGCTTATAATTGTGATGTTTTAGTCTTTTTAAAATGTACAAACAAAATCAAAGGATTCTCTGACTAGTAATTTTCAGTTTCCATTTCTCAGTTTATGGGTACCTAAGACTCATTTTTATGGAGGAAGCAGTGCTGTCCTGTTTAAACGGAAAAATTAACAGAAGCTTCTGAGTTTGTGTTCGAGTCTGTGGTTCAGGCACATCCTTTAGATGCCTGGAAGGCTGGCGGTACTCAGTGGGCACCTGTTCTAGGCATGTCCTCAAAAGCAGCCTATTTTTCTACCTCTTAGGTCCAGAGCCGAGAGAGAGAGGGAGAGGGAGAGGGAGAGGGAGAGAGAGAGAGAGAGAGAGAGAGAGAGAGAGAGAGAGAAGAGAGAGGAAGCCTCATGTGTAGAAAAATGCTGTTTATTTTGGGCATCTGGGTGCAGATGGGTGGAGGCCAAAGAGCACCTACCCTGAGGGAAGGGAAAGCCTTGAGTTTTATAGAGGGCTTCTTAGGGGGGAATGAGTACCTGGGCCAGAACAGCTGCTGCAATAAAAATTTTTTTCAAACAACCAATTTCTGGGACCTCTGGGTCAGTCTCATCTTGTAGTGATAAGGAAGGAGGGTGGTTCTGTCCTTATCAGGGGAATAGGAATGCTGGCTGCAGCTGTCTGTTAGATTTACAACCTCTGGGGACTCTCCAGACTCCTGCAGCTCTTGTTTCACAAACCTCAGTTTTCCATTAACCGCATTCCCTGTCCCATACGTACCTTTCGAGTGTCCACCTGGAACAAACCTATCACTACCCAGCTTGGAAATCTAGCTATTAGAGTTACTTCCATGAGTTAGAACACAAAATAGATTTTTTTTTCCTTTTTTTTCAGAAGCCCTCTGAAATTATGTGCAAGTCAGTTTTGTGAAGAATGAATGGTAGTAGGAGAAAAAAGGGATAAGATAGTAAAAACAGGAAGAACCAAAAAAATGTAATAAAAAGGGGATTTTTTTTCCCTCTTTTTATGGGATGTTAAGTAAGAAAATCACAGAGAGGAGAAGAAATGTTGAAAAAGTGAGTAAAAAATAATTTTAGGAGGAATTGAAAAAAAAAGAAAGTGGAAATATATTATAGCTACCCCACGTTCTCCCCTATATTCAATTGATTTTTCTCTACTGGTTTATTTTTTCCTCAGAAGTTTTTATTTTGCATTTTTATTTCTTTCTTTTCATTTCTTAAAAATTCATTTGCTTTTATTTTTCTTTTAAAAAATTTCCTAAAATAAAAATGCAAATAATAGTTTCAATAAAGAATGTCCAGACTTTTATGCAACTTATTTTTTTGTTTGTTTATTTTTGGGGCAGTCAGACTACATTTTCCAGCTTCCCTTACAGTCAGTAGAAACATGCAACTGAACTCCATCTAATGGGAATGTGTGTCACTTCTGAGGTTAAGTGGTTAAGAAACAGATGTGATTTCTCTACTTACTCTTTCCTCATTCACACAGAAGACAGAGGAGTCTAAAACCATAAGACCGCAGGGCATATTGGCCACAAAATGGAAGAAAAATGGGTTTCTGCAACACTGTAAGGCTAGGAACATGTATGAGATGGATGGCTATGTGATTAGCAAAATTTCATCTCTACTGAGATGTGGGGACATATACCACAGCAGCAAACTCTTTCCCGGACACTAGTTAACTGTCCTATTTCTCTCCTCACTTTCTCATTTGAAAGAGTTATCTACAGATGTGTTTTCTATCAGTTAATCATTATTTTATTCTTCAACTACCAAAGTCAGTTTTATTCCCTCTATCCTATTATCTAATTGTGTTTTCCAAGTGACAAGTGCTTTAATTTATGTCTAGTTGAAAGAGTCCAAGTCTTTATTTTATGCAACTTTGAAACAGAATTTATCTTTAACATTCTTGACCACCAATCACTTTGGGAAACTCTCACCACCCCAGTTTGATGAAAACATTTGATCTATTTTCTTCTTAACAGAATACTCTCCAATCTCCTTGGTAACTGATCTTTGGTAACCATCCCTTTGAATGTCTCTACTATTTTTAGATTCAACCTTAAGTTCTTTCCTGTCTTTCTCTAGATTCCAATCCACTTTCATAGCTTCAAATAAGGTTATAGAAATGATTTTATATATCTATATAGATGTAGATATAGATAATCTGGAAATATTGATGTTTGCTAGATCTATACATCTATTTAACTGTGCTATCTAACGTATGTCATATGATCATGTTGATTTTAGTGTGTCTCAAACTTAATTTTTTACATCCTACCCAAACTTGCTTATCTCCCTTCTTTTGCTAAATGGAAAATTTTCTAACTCTATTCAGTAACAGAATAGCAACAGTAAAACCAGGATGTATTCTTGTCATTTTCTTCTGTGTACCCAATCAATCCAACTGCAATGCAAAACCTCCTCGACGTTCCTCCCACTCAACTGGGTATTTCGTTGAGGAAGTACCTTCATCTGGTAAAATCTGGCTCTTTACTTCTTCCAGAGAAACTTCAGTACTAGAGCATCTAGTAGGCTAGATGCTCCCAAAATATTCCTTGGAATTTACAATGCTTCCTTTGTCCCATATGCTCTATATTACACTGTGATAAGCTTTTCAATTGTATGTCAGGGGTAAAAGGAGAGAAAATACATTATTTGTATTTTTAATCACTACTTTTATATGCTGATATATCTGTTAGGCTTAGGAATTAAGGGAAGAATGGCAGAAATCCATAGGAGGACAATTTGCTGTAGAAGAAATATATGAGAAAGGGAAGGAGAGAGTTTGGAGAATGGAAAAATATCTTGGGAAAGAACAATTAGTGGGAATAAAAGCCAAAGAGAAAAAGTTAGGGCCAGGGGATTTTCTGTGAGGTACGGGCATTTAGTGACGAAGAAGAGCTGTATAAAGAGTAATTTTTAGAAAAACTACTGTGTACTGGGAATTCAATTTCCTTATCCTTACACATGGACAATAACCTACAGAAAATGTTTGAGCATTATGCTTTAATTGCTCTGGTAGTAGATGTGTAACTTACAGAGTAAGAATGTAGGCTTGCTTTTAGGTAGTTTATACTAATCTGTCCTCACTAGATGGAGAACTCCAGGGAAGCAGAAGTAGCTGATTATTTATCTATGTGTGCACAGATTTAGTTCCACTCAAGTAATTAGGACATGTGTAAAAACACAAATGAAGCTGTAGATCTATAAATGTTCTTCATTGTTCCTTTCTAACTTACCCTGTCTCTACCGACATAATTCCTAGCACATTTATCTCACTTAGCTGAATCGTCTCCTATAGAAACCAGGACTTGTAAGTTATGCACTGGGATATTGAGTTGAAGATATTACCAAGCAAAGTGTTGAAAATGCAGCCTGGTTATTTATTTGCTTTTCTTATTTTTTTTTCTTATAGTAAATGACAGAGAAAAGGAAAAATGAGGGGAGAATTATTAAACACCGAGGACTCAGTGATTTAGGAAGTTCTCACCCTGTCCATATTGCAGAAAATGTTAAAATTAAGAGATTCACTCACTGTCAGGAAATCATGATCAGGAGAGAAAGTCAAAGGTGCTGCTGGACAAGCTTTGGCTGGCACTTGGAAAATATCAGAAAGTCAGAGTGTTTTATCATAGAGAGCACTCTGAAGAGATTAGGTGTATGACTCATGGATCCCTCTGTCAATTAATAGAGGCCAAAAAGAGAGATAAAATTATTTGGGAAAGACCTGCAGAGAATCTTCTTGTCTAATAGTGTGTATTTCTGTGACACGTATGAGGGAACGATAACGTGTTTTGAGTATTTTATAGCAGCAGAAACACTGCCGGCTGGTACTGGCAGAGTCAGAGAAGAAACACGGTGAAATAAGGATGTAGGACTCCCATAGTCCCACAGGCAGAACACGGGCTGATAAAACTACTCAGCTACACGTATGTGTGGCCTTTCAATAAGAAGGACTATGACTCCACTGCCAGAGAGCTGTGAGCCCCAAAGGCAGAGAAATGAGGTGCGAATTATTCCCAGGCTTTGAAATCTAATACAGTTTGTCCAGCTGGCCTTCAGAATTTCTTGGAATGGTGACTTCTTTCATGTTTCTTTTTCTCTCTGCCTTTTTGAGTGGGAATTTCTGTGATTGTTGTCTTATGCCTCTTTCATCATTGTATTTTGGGAGTAGATAATATATTTTCTGTTTTCACAGGTCCATAAATGGAGAGAAATTTTACTCCAGGGAGCATAAACCTGGAGTTTCACCACACCTGATTTAGATGATTTAAATAAGATATGGGACTTTTAAATTTTTTTTTCTTTTTTACCATATCCCAGAGTTCAAAGGAAGGATGTGGGACTTTTGAGCTGGTGAAATTTAGGTAAGCATTTGGACTTAAACTGTTTCTGAGATGGGTTGAAACTTTTGGTGATACTAGGATGGGGTGATTATATTTTGCGTGTGAGGAAGATGTAGGATGTAAATCTTTGCAGGCAAGGAAGTGGACTATGGTAGAATGAATGATGGTGCATAAAGATGTTCACAACCTAATCCCCATAACTGGTGAGTGGGTTACCTTAGATGGCAAAGGACGTTTGCAGATGTGATTAGGTTAACAATTTTGAGAAGAGGGACTAGCCTGGATTATCTGGGTTGGCCCAGTATAATCACCTGAGTCCTTTTAAGAGGGAGGTAAGAGTGTCGAAATTAAAAAGTTATGACATAACAATGGAAATAGACATTATAGTGATTTGGCCATGGATCAAGGAATGCTGGCAGCCTCTAGACGCTGAAAGAGACAAGGAATGGATTCTATGTTAGAGGTTCCAGAAGGAACCAGTTCTTCTGACATGTTGATTTTAGTCCTGCAAGACTAAGTTTGGAATTCTGATCTACAGATCTGTAAGAACGCATTTTGTTATATTAAGACACTGACTTTGTGTTAATTTGTTCCAGCACCCATAGGAAGTTAATAAACAGGCTTTGTTTTTACTTTTGGAAAAGTCTGATGCTTTATTTCTCTCCATCATCAGTGTTCAGATCAATGCCTACCTTATACCCTAAACCTCCTCAGGTGTCTTTTTCTCTTCTCCAATTATTCTTTTCAATTCATCTTTCATTCTTGTGCATGTGTGTGTATGTCTGTGTGAGTGTGTGTGTGTGTGTGTGTGTGTGTGTGAGAGAGAGAGAGAGAGAGTTTTTTAGGTATCTTTATCTTGCATTTCTAACTTTGTTCATGTTGAAAGGTGTCAGCGCTAGTCCAGATTGTGATGGGGTAAAAGCAAGGGCCTTACTTTTAACATTGACACTCTTATCTTCCTCTTATAAGGACTACTGTGATTTTGTTGGGCCAACCCAGATAATCCAGGCTAGTCCCCCTTCTCAAAATTCTTAACTTAATCACATCTGCAAATGTCCTTTGCCAGGTAAGGTAACATACTCACCAGTTACAGGGATTAGGATGTGAACATCTTTATGCACCATTATTCATTCTGTGACTCTGGATGGAGAAATCATGTGATTTATAATCCCAATAAGAACATGTGTAAGAGGACAGAGCGTGCTAATAGTAATGAAGACAGGACAGCAGTTATAAACAAGATTGTCCCAAGTTGGCAAAATGCTTCATATGGTCACCCTAACAATAGTAGAGTTTCTACTCCAAAAAGGAGCCAAGGAGAACTTGTGAATTCAATAAAATTCTTATGAAAACCCTAAATCACCATGATAAATAACTTTGAAAGAACTAATTAGAAGAATCATTTAGAAATATGAAGAATTAGAGCAATGACAGGCCTTTTTTTAAATATAACAAATCAAAATTATTTATTTATTTTTAATGTGGTATAGGTTCCTGGGTTTTCTTTTTTTAATTTCTTTTAATCAAAAAAGAAATTTCAATTTTAATTAATTTAGTTAATTAATTATTAATTAATTTTCTGTATTAATTTTAATTTTTTAATTTTAAATATTTTAAAATATTAAGGGGGTAGAAATGTTTTGTTACATGTATAGCTTTCATAATGCTTTAGTCAGGGCATAAATATGCCCATCATCCAAAGAATGGTCATTGTACCTGATAGGTAGGCTTTTGCCCCTCCTCTCTTCTCCCTCCCCCATGTTTGAGTTCCAATGACTTTTACTTCTCTCTGTGCCCATGTGTGCCAATAATTAGTTCCAAATTATTAGAGAGTAGATGTGGCATTTGTTTTTTCATCCTTGAGCTACTTTACTTAAGATAATGGTCTTCAATTCCAACCAAATTGCTACAAAAGACATT
>VBSM01003199.1:9566179-9598695 GCA_008086735.1 Cheirogaleus medius | reverse complement strand
CCACCAGCTGACTGAATGGACCCCCTCATGGCCAAAGGAATATCCTAAAACTAAGTTGCCTGCCAGGAGGATGGAGGTCAGACAGGCCTCATCATGCCCCCTTCTTCTTAGGGACATCTTTTGTAGCGCATCAACAGGCCTAAGAGTGTGCAAGACAAACCTGCAAGTCCTCAATTTACACAACAAATCTATGTCTGGTGGCTTGTCTCTGATTAACAGATCCCATTATTTTAAAACATTCCAAGTCTTTAGACAAAGCTTCATGTCTTTAACCAATTATAAACCAAAGAATTTTCAAACTCACCTATAACCTGTAAGCCCCCGCTTCAAGATGGCCCACCTTTTCGGGCCAAACCAAGGTATGCCCCCGACGTATTGATTTATGAGTTTACTTGTAACCCCTGTCTTCCCGAAATGTATAAAACCAAATTGTAACCCAGCCACTGCGGGTCCACTTGCTCAAGGCTTCTTGGGAGTGGCTCCGGGTCATGGTACTCAAATTTGACTCAGAGTAAATCTCTTTAAAATTGTTTTACGGAGTTTGGCTTTTTTTCCCGTTGACACCACAAATTCAAACTACTCACAGACACATTAATTTTCTTTTTCCCACTTCATATGGTTTGAATTACCCAATATATTATTTATTATCTATTATTTATAATTCATATCTAGGAAATCCCTATTTCATTAAAAAATATGAGTTCTAATTGTGTGGCTCAAGTATGTATCTTAGAAAAAAACATATCTTGGAAAAAATGAAAATTACAGTGAACAGTCTGGGAATTCTGAAGACAATGGAAGTGAACGTGCAGTTCTCAGAGCTCTGCTCTAAACACGGAACAAGAGGTAAAACATTTTAAAATATACTTCACAGAACACATAACCATAATTAGAGAGGAGAGGGAAACACTTGAGAGGACTTCTGCTTTTTAGCCATGAGGAATAAGATGTTCTGAAGCAACCCTCCCACCACTAGACAACAGGGAGAAATATAGGAAATAACTATTTTCAAACATTGTACTAAGGGCAGCCCAGAGCTATATAATTCACAAGGAAAAGGAAAGAAGCTAGATGGTCCAAATTGCTGCCTAGCATTTTTGTCTGGAGGTAATTTCTACACTACAAGACAGGCAGGAGAATTGAAACCAAGTGTGGAAATCTCACTAACTTGAGAAAACAGAGCTTGGAATTTGCAGAGGCCAAAAGCCTAGAAATTGTTGTTCAGGGAATTAGAGAGAACCAGAGAACTAAATCTGCAAACATACAAAGCTCCAGAAATCTACATGAGGGCCCAGGAGTCTTTCCCTGAATACCAATATGCATACGCACAGTGTGAAATCCCATGAGAGTAAACAAAACAACTCCCCAGGAAAAAGTCATTATATGAAGCTACAAGATAAACAATTCTCAAAGGTCACAGCAAGGCCAAGAATTGCTTGACTTTCTTTCAGCCAGAGTATGGAAGTGTCATTCATTGAATACAATGGGCCTTCTGTCCTTACCTTAAAAGTGGGACTAAATGAGCTGTAGAAATGCTACCATAGTTAAACTCAAAATAAACTAAAAAATAAACTTTAAAAAGATTAAACTAATCCAAAGGTACTAACTGCCTAATAGGAAAAAAAAAATCTATTAATCTCATTCTTTAGGGGTATACAAAAAATTAAAAAAATATATTTAAATTGGCAAGGCGTGGTGGCTCACGCTTGTAATCCTAGCACTCTGAGAGGCTGAGGCTGGCAGATCGTTCCAGGTCAGGAGTTCGAAACCAGCTTGAGCAAGAGCAAGACCCCATCTCTACTAAAAATAGAAATAAATTAATTGGCCAACTAAAAAAAAAAAAAATATATATATATATATATATATAAATTAGCCAGGCATGGTGGCACATGCCTGTAGTCCCAGATACTTGGGAGGCTGAGGCAGAAGGATTGCTTGAGCCCAGGAGTTTAAGGTTGCTGTGAGCTAGGCTGACGCCACGGCACTCTAGCCCGGGCAACAGAGTGAGACTTTGTCTCAAAAAAATATATATTAAAATTAAAAACACAGTGTTCAAAATATAAAATGCTGAATGTTCAATGCCTAATTCAAAAGTACTAGGTTAATGAAGAATCAAAAATGTCACTCATAACCAGAAGAAACATCAATTGACAGCAACTAGCAAAGAGACAGAATTAGCAGAAAGGAGAGGAAAACAGCTATTATGAAAATGATCCATATCTGTAATGTTGTAAAGAAAAATAAAAACATAAAGAGAAAAAATAAAACAAATGATATAGAAAAGAAATGATTGGGACTTCTAGAGATTAAACCATAAGATCAGAAATTAAAAAGCAAAACAAAACAAGTAAAACAAAAAACAATAGATGGAATTAATAAGCATATTAGAAATGACATAGAAAAAGAACAATGAACCATGAGTTTGTAACAATACAGGCATCTCAGTGAAGGCTGGAGAGAAACAGACTAAAGGAAATAAATAAATAAGTACAGCATTATTGACCTGTTAGATATTACAGGTGATGCACCATTGCTAACATATGTATAATTGGAGTCCCCAAAAGAGGGAAGTATGGGGGATGTACATATATAAAATAATGAATGGAGCTTTTGAAAAGTTGATGAACATTATAGAACCATACACCAGACCAGAGAGCATGCAACAAACCACAAGCAGGAAAAAAAAAAAATCCACATCAAGTTACATGCCATAATCAAATTGCTAAAATGTTGTGATAAAGAGAATGTGTCAAAAACTAAAGACGAAAATAAAAGACAACTTACTTCACTCATGGGGGGAGTGGGGACATGGGCAATATACGTAACCTTAACATTTGTACCCCCATAATATGCTGAAATAAAAAAAAATAAATAAAAGACAACTTACTTCAACAAAATATGAATATCAAATAGGAAAATTAAATAATTAAAAAGAGTGAGTCAAAGAGAGCACATTTGTTGGATACAATACAATAAAATTATAAACAAATAGGACAAGAGAAACTAAAATTACCAAAATACTTGGAAAATAAGGCCATTCTAAATACCTTATAGATTACTCAGGAACTTACAATAAAAATTAATAGACTTAGAGCTGAATGACTATGAAATCAACACATAAAGACAGTCTCAGATAGGTAAACTACCTTTTCAAATGAATTTATAGCCTTAAATTGAAATAAGAAAGACTGAAATCAAATTATATAAGAAATCACCTTAAGAAATACCTCATAGGGAAAATTTTAACCTTTGATTAAAGAAAATATAATACCTTGCTATAACCAATGTTTATTAATTGACAGGTGGAAATTATCTTCAAGCAAATTTATAAAATCCATGTAATACCATTCATTGAAAATTCCAACAGAATTTTGAACATTCAAGAACAACAAGATAATTCCAAATACTAAGAACATGGAAAGGGGCTACCCCGCCCAATACCAAGACTTATTATAAAATTATAGTAATTTAAACAAACACAGCACTGAAATGGAAATAAGTCAGGAGAATAAGTAACTCCCTCCAAAAAAAAAAATCATAACTATGTGGGGACTAGAACTGTTTTAGGGGCCTCATTTAATTATTTTATTTCAAAGTATTACCCAGGTACAAATGCTTTTGGTTACAAGGATCACATTTGTAATTCTTGAGTATGAGTTATAAGTATGCCCATCACCCAGGGGCCTCATTTAAAACAAAACAAGACAAATCATCTCCTCTTGCTGATTTTTATATAATTGAGAGGTATGACAACGGACATAACAGAGATAGATGTCGAAATGCCAGTGTAGTTGCTTCATAGTTAATTAAAGAACATAATTTGGCCTGACCATGTAGGAGAGCAATATGTCAGCTTAGCAAAATAGAAAAAATGTAAACCATAATAGCAATCCTATTCCTGTCCCAGAGAAATTTTAACATGTACACTCAAATATACAAGAGTGAGAGTATGGTACTATAAAATGATAATCTAGACACACGTTATACCTGAGCCCAAATATTCAATATACATATCTATATTTTCCAGAAACCTTTGCACTTATGTTTGGTTCATGTGACTAGTTCTGACCATGTAATCTGAACAAAATGTATGAAAATAATCAGTGTGATTTCTCTATCCCTTTCTTGCCGACAACAGTGAATTCTGCAGACACATCTTCCATGGTGAAGAATTATAAGATAGAGGAACATGCTTTGTCCCACATTAGCATTAAGGCAAGCCTGAAATAAATCTCTGTTGTGTTAAGAAATGCTATTTCTAGATTTGTAGTACTGTTGCAGAACATAGATTACCTTCACTAATATGCACCTAATTATCCAATAAAGTATACATTAGACAGTATATTTATATAGAAAAGATGAAATATAAATAATGGTCTAGATGCATTTACATATATAAATAGCAAATGAATAGATGATGAAATAAAGTGTTGAGCAAATGCATAGAATCAGTTCTAAATATAGAATTTTTGTACTTTCTAGAGTTTATATTTTTTCAAAAAAGGAGAGCATACTAAAGAGAACATATGTAGAAAAATCTGAAAAAAAGTTAAAAGGGGTTAGCAAACAGATTTTCACTTATTGATTGATTCTTCAAGCAACAATGATTTATTGAGCACCTACTATAGGCCAAGGAGTATCCAATCAAACATTTGCCTCTTTCTCCTCAAGCACTATGTTATCTAGTGGGTATACAGATTATTTGAACTAAACCTCGCAGAACTGTCATTTGAGTCCTGACTGAGCTATTTAAAGAATGCAGTGAAGCACCCAGAGGCAACCTTGAATTAGGATTTGGGTGGTTCTCCAAGAATGTATCCTAGAAGGGGAAGTCTGTAAGCTGGTTCCTAGAGAGAACCGCTTTCAGGGCAGAAAGCTATTGTGGCCTGAAGTTACATCTTTTTATAGACATGAACCTATGGGGTAAAAATTACAGTAATCCCCCCTTATCTTCACTTTCACTATCCATGATTTCAGTTACTCATAGTCAGTACAATTGGAAAATTTTAAATGGAAAATTCCAGGAATAAACAATTCCTAAACTTTACCTTGCATGTCTTTCTGAGTAGCATGATGAAATCTCGCACTGTCCTGATCAGTCCCACCCTTTGTACAAGGTATCTGCATTGTAGAGGTTACCCACCTCTTAGCCACTTAATGATTGTTTTGGTTATCAGATCAACTAACTGGTGGTATCACAGTGCTTCTGTTCAAGTAACCTTTATTTTACTAAATAATGGCCTCAAAGCACAAGAGTAGAAGTTGGCAATTCAGATATGCCAAAGAGTAAAGTTCTTCCTCTAAGTAAAAAGGTGAAAATTCTCTATCTAATAAGGAAAGAAAAAAAAATCATATGCTGAAATTACTAAAATCTACAGTAAGAACAAATCTTCTATTCATGAAATTGTGAAGAAAGAAAAGGAATTTATGCTAATATTGCTGCCACAACTCAAACTGCAAAAGTTATGGCAGTTAAATAATGCTTAATTAAGCATTAAATAATGCTTAATTAATATGGAAAGGACATTAAATTTGTGGGAAGAAGACTCGAACAGAAACATGTTCTGATTGACCACAATGCAGTCTGCCAAATTAATTAAATTGAATTAAACTTTATCACAAGAATGTATTTATAGAAAAAATGTAGTATGTATAGGGTTCTGCACTATCTGAGGTTTTAGACATCTACTGGGGATCTTGGAGCATATCCCCCACAGATAAGTGGAGATCACAATGTTTAAGGAATTTCAAGTCATCAGCATGGCCAGCGATGAGAGTGCACATGGGGAGCAAAAAGTTATTTCTGAGAGGTTGCACTGGACTGGGCATTGTCTCCCATCCCCAACCCACATCTGTACCTACGGATTTAATCAATATATTTAGTACTAAAAGAGCATAGATTAAAATAAATTTCTACTCTAACACTTATGTCATTTTTTGCAACAAATTATTTCCATGCCTATGTTTTCTGCTTGATGGTGATCTTCTATGGGAGGGAGTACAGACATTATTTAACATACATCTCCCCTCCAAGCCTAGCACAAAGTGGGGTGAATCCAAGGTGCTCTAGATACCCAAAATGGAATTTGATTTTAAAATGTCTTCTAAGTAAAATTATGCAGTTATGCGTAAAGGGACGTTATTTTAATGGTGTTTGTACATGGGATATGTACAATATGACTTCACTGGTGTGGACTGGAGAGTGAAAAAGTTAAGCAGGAAGAAGATGAATCTGGATTTACATCTTGCTTTGTGTTAGGTCCGGATCCGGGAGAGACACACGAAGCCTCATGTGTAGCAACATGCTGTTTTATTTTGAGCATCTGGGTGCAGATGGGTGGAGGCCAAAGAGCGTCTACCCTGAGGGAGGGGAAAGCCTTGGGTTGTATAGGGGGTTCTCGGGGACGAGTGAGTACTTGGGCCATAACAGCCACTGTAAAAAAATTTTTGAACAACCTATTTCTGGGCCCCCTGCATCAGTCTCATCCTGCAGAGATAAGGGAGGGGTGCAGCTTCATCCTTATGAGGAGGGGTAGGAATGCCAGCACAGCTGTTTCACAACCTGCCCACTCTCCAGACTCCTGCAGCTGTTGTTTCACAAGCCTAAGTTTTCCAATAACCTCATTCTGTCCTATACATACTTTTCAGATTCCCACCTGGAACAAGCCTAACACTCTGAACCACTTACATTTGTGGTATTGGGCAGGTCATTTAATTTTGAAATCTTAAAAATGTGATTGATAAAATTTAGATTAGTCATATCCACCTTTGTGTATTAATATGGTAATAGGATCTTATGAAATAAACTATCACATTGGGAGTCTGGTAAATGAAGAGAATGTATAATGTGAGCTAGCTCATGATATATTTCCTCCAACATTTAGTGAAAGGCTGAATAATACTCTTCAATAAGTGTAGGAAAAAAATAACCATTGAAATGCACACTGTATATTGAGAGGCTGGTTAGAAAGTATATCTGACAGAAATAGGAATTTTATGAATGGGAATATGGAGATGAAATGGAAAGTATAAAACCACATCCATTTCTTAACCTGGTGACCAAATTCTCTTTGAGTTTGGTTTGTTCACAAGTAAAGCAATGTAAATGATGTTGTCTTGTGTTATTTAAAGATTTAATGAGATAACACCTAGGAGCTTTCCAGATTTCATGTGCAATTATTGTTACCAGATGCAATTTAGATATGAAAAAGGAGCATTGTTGTTTGTTGTTGATTGGTTTGCTTGCCAACTTGCCTGTTTTGTGGTTTTATTTATGGAATTACTTATTCGTTTTTGTTTTAATGCTAAGGAACAGCTAGCTCGAAGACTGTCTTTAAATAGTTTCTCCTGAGAAAACTTTCACACAGCTTGTCGTCTTTTCACAATCTGTTGCTATAAGAAGGTAATGTCTATCTTTGATAGTTACTGATTCCAATGAGATAAATGGCATCCTGTTATCTAATTAATTAAACAAGTTCTGTGCACTTCCTTTCATTTCTGGTATCCATGAAGTCAGGCTTTTTTGGTTACTAGGCTGATTAAACAAACAACAGACACTGCTGGTTGGCCACTCAAGAGAGAAGGCACTAGAGAGAAGAACAATTGTTTTGCCAACAGAGTTGAACTTTTGGCCTTATTTATTCTCAGCCAAGTGTTACCTACCTTGTGGAGGAAGTGAGTTAAAGCTTATTAGGAAAGCTCAGAGAGATTCTCCAACATCAGATAATCTTTAAACAGCTTTTCCAGGAGGGAGGTAGACAAATCCAATTTCTCTGGTATCAAATAGAAACAAATGTCTTATAAAAACAATGGTATATTCAGTCTACTTGCTTTCTAGGAGAAAAAAATCTGTAAACTTGGAAATAATGGAGAGTAAATATTGAGGAAAGTAAACTTATTTCAGGAGATACAATGAAGGGGAAAGTTAGAAAGTACCTGTATAATTATCAGAAAATTGAGAAACTTTGCTATTGAGAAAATTGAATCAAGACTAATCCTATTTCAAAAATGGAGAATATGAAAAGAGATTCTAAAATGAGCTATCAAGCCACAAAAAGACTTGGAAGGAGCTTAAATACTTATTGCTAAGTCAAAGAAGCCAATCTGAAAGGGTTACAAACTGTGTGATTCAAACTACATAACATCCTGGGCCAGGCGCAGTGGCTCATGCCTGTAATCCTCGAACTTTGAGAGCCAGGATCAGAAGATCATTTGAGGCCAGGAGTTCAAAGTCAGTCTGAGCAACATAGCCAGACTCTTATCTCTACAAAAACTTAAAAAATAAAAATGAACTAGTCATGGTGGTGTATGCACCTGTAGTCTCAATTACTCGGGAGGCTGAGGTTGGAGGATCCCTTGAACCCAGTAGTTAAAGGTTGCAGTGAGCTATGATGCACTCCAGCCTGGGAGAAAGAGGGAGATCCTGTCTCAAAAAACAAACAAACAAAAAAGTCAAAACCATGTAACATTCTATAAAAGGCAAACTATGGAGGCAGTAAAAAGACCAGTGCTTATCAGGGGTTCGGAATGTGGGAGACAGGGAGGGATAAATAGGGCAGTGGAACTATTCTGTATGACAAGTCAATGGCTGAAACATGTTATTGTCCATATGTCAAATTTCACAGGATGTACAAAGAGTAAAGTCTCATAAATTATGAACTTCAGCTAATAATACTGTATCAGTATTGGTTCTCAGTTGTTATAAATATGTTACACTAACACAAGGTGCTAATAACAGGGGACAGTGGAGGGAGGATGGAAGGAGTGTGGGAGACTCTGCACTTCGCACTCAATTTTTCTGTAAAACTAAAAGTGCTTTAAAATCATCTGTTTTTTTAAAAAAAAATGATGCTAGAGGAGTACAAATCTACAAATGTTATGATGATGGTGATGATGGTGGTGGTGATGAAGATTTTCAAAATAATTTAAAATACAGATCTGTACATTTAAGTTCAGGAGTAAAAACAAAAACAACAGTAAGAATCCAAACATTATGAATTGAACATATAAAAATCCAAAAGAGAAGTAACATAATAAACAAATTATCAAAGTCAAGGTATCAGTACCTGGAAGTTGGAAATCCTTACCATGATACACAGCGACTGATGATGAAGATCAAACAAAAAGGAACAAATGATCTTCACTTAATCCTCTGACAAGTCACTTAACATTATTAACCTGAGAGAAAGTGGTGCATGAAATATTTTTGAATTTCATGCAATTTGACAAAATATGTTATGATTATCAATTTGAAGATCCAGAATTGGGTAGATTCATTATCAGCAATGTCAATAATTAATGGATTTATAGTGAAGACATATAACAAATCTCTGATTTTAACTCTGTCATTCATGGAGTAAATGAAAAATGACATGAACGTATCAGGGACATCAAATATATTGGGTGATACACCTGATCTAAAAAGATTCTGAAATGTTATTGTGATGAGAGAAAGCTAATAAAATAATACTCATCAGGGATAAAACAGAAGTACTACACCTGCATCAAAAATCCAGGTTTATTAGCAGGAAATGAAAGAGATGAACTCCATAGAAACTCCAATTTTAAAAAGTGCGTGTGTGTAATATATTTCAATAATATATATGTCAATGATATATAAAATATACTAGAATAGTGTCATATATCTACCCTCAAAAAACCAATGAGATTTTTAGTTGATATTAATACACATATTTCTAGAAACAAAGAGTAGGAGATACAGGCTCCAGAGAAATTAAAATTTCATGACAATATTTAGGGGCATTAAACAATAGTATGCTCAACATACTATAGCTGTAATATGTCTACCTGAGATAATGTGATTTTAGTTTATAGTAATGACCATATTTCTAGAAAACTAGGGAAGAGCTTCTCTCTCATGTGACCTGTTTGCACACACTCTTGAAATACTAAATTCTGTCCTGGTACTCCATCTTAAAACAAATATAGTCAAATTGGAATGTGTCCAAGAGAGGTTAAACATGATATTGAAAGTGATCATAATGTGTCAGAGCAAAAATGGTTAAAGGGATTGGAGATATTTACCCTTATAGGAAAAGTTTCTGAGGAGATAATAATGTCTTCAAATATCTGTAGTTTTCACTCAGAATAGGGACTCCCTCATCTTTATGATCTCAAATATGCCAAAAAAGATAAATTTTAACTTTTACCTCAATTAAAGAGTATCTCACAATCCATAATGTAGCATTAGTCACAGATACACAAATGTGTCTTTTCAAAGGACTTACCTCCTAATATCACCAAATACTCAGTGTCCACCACGATGTATTAAACTCCTTTATTTTCTTCCTAATCAAAATATACTAGTAATGCATAAATTACAAATAGCTTGTATATTGTTAAAGAAAATAATTAGTATTTCATTGACAGTCAGAAAATACTCTAGGCCCAGGAATTAAAAATGCAGTGGGGTCCAGATGAGACTATAAAGTTGCAGTGGGTGGCGGGTGAGGAAGAAAATAATTATGTAACCAATGAGACCAGTTAAATATATTTTTTTAACTCTGTGATAAATTATCAGCCTTACTGATGGGAGACAGAAAAGGCAGGAGAAAAGATATTGTAAAAGCTATCTAGCCTTCAATGGTTTATCTAATTTGAGTATCAGGTATCCCCATGGTTCATATTAGGCCTCTGGAAGTTTAATACTCATGAATTTGACCACATCCTTCACTTTAATTTAAACCTGTGGGGTCCTCTGCTCTTTAGTCTGATCCTAGTGATGCCTTTCATTGGTTCTGGCATGGGCCAACTTTTATTCTGTGTATGAACCCAGAAGGTCACTAACCTTACTAATATCTGTAGTGTGGCCTGTCTCCCCAGTTCTCTGATGGAAGTTTACAGAGAGAACCAAGGCATTTCACAATTCACTATATTTCACTGCTATTTCATTGTTTTACCAGTTAATCCATGGACCAATGATCCCAAACCCTCAACAATCCCACTATGTTCTTCGATCACTTGATTTACAAGAGATTAGATCTATAGAAAATCTATAGGGAGTTTAGTGTCTGTGAATGATTTTTAAGTGACTGATAGGAAATCATTTGCCCCTCCCCACTGTCCCCCACCCCCCACAAAACAAAACAACAACAACAAAAAACTTTAGCAATAAGGATGTTGTAACATTACAATACAGTTTTATTTCATGAATGGAACTCATAGGCCAAAGAATATTCCTGTGAGTGTGTGTGTGTCAACTTTTTTTCATGGATATAAATAGGGATGGAAATAGAAAAATATTAATAATGACTATCTCTTAGACATGTAAGTAAATGTGATTTGTGTTATGTCTTATTTGCTCTGCTTCACTTTATAAATAGTTTGCAATGAGTATTATTTTTACAATGAAAATCATGACCAACTATTCTTAAATCAAAAGCATAGATATGTTTATGTCGGGGTGGGGAGAGAAAGATTTAAATTCCTAGCAGCAATAATTTCAGGGAGTAAGAGTTATGGTTAATTTTAACCTAAATGTGACCATATTGCTATTGTAATCTAAAATAATGTACATTCAGCAATTATAAATGAGCTACAATTGTGGAGCAGTTTCACAAATGTAGATTATTTACCAAGTTCTGGCTGTTTCTTCAAGGTGACTCCCCCAACAGGACACACGTTCCCTGTATTCTAGGACAAGTTTTGACTCTTCCTGAAATATCAATGCCAACTACCTCAGGACTGAGACAAATGACATAATCAGCATATTGAAGAAGAAACTAAAGTTAGAGGTTCAAAAGTAAGATGCAGGTATACACACATCTATTTAACATACTTTCATTTAGCCCCTGCTATGTGCTAAAAACTGTATGTTCAGTATATGAAGAAAGGAACAACGCTTTCCCTCCCTAGAGTCTGATGGTGAGAAAGTTAGATGAGCTAGTAGTAGCACAATTTCATTGACGAGATAATATCTATGCACAAAGAGCTATCTTAGCACAGCAAGAGAGACACTGTCTTACTAGTGATGAGTAAACCAATAGAGTGATATATTTGGGCTAGATCTTGATAGATGTCTATGTATCTACCAAGTACACACAAATTGTCTTTTTATGTCTCTATCGGGTAGAGGAATACAATGTGAAAATGCATGAACATTGAAAAAATAATATAGAAAGAATATTCTCTCAATATGTCTTAAGATTCTTCTATTGGTCTTTTAAAGATATATATATGGATATATACACACATATATATGTATATATCCATATATATACATATATATATGTATATTATACATATGTGTGTGTATATATATAATCGTGTGTGTGTATGTGTGTCTGTGTATTCTCCAGAAGTGGAACTGGAATAGTTCTTTTTCTCTCATGGCAAATGAATATTGTTATGGAGACATAGAGCATGAAAAAATAAAACAAACAAAAAACATAAAAATATACACTAAGGTTGTCTTCTATTTATCATCAGAGGATGAAGAAGATAGGTAGCCAGGCAACAGCACTAAGGCTTTCAGATTTTCACCCATTTCAGGCACGTTTTGCAAGTGCTAAAGGTGGAGAACTAAGTTCTTCAGAAGGCTAAGACCTTTCTCCTGGCCCAAGGTGGGCCACCTTGTGGGTTCCAGAAGGGCAAAACAGCACTGACTCATTGCATGTCCATTTGCCTAAGGCTTGACCAGAAAACCAGCCTTGGGGGCCTGTCTTTATAGTGAGCCAGATGGTTTTTATTGAGATTTCCCAGGCAGGCAGGAGCAGAAAGCCTAACCCTCTTGAGGATGTCAGGTGTTCAGATAGTCATGTCTAGATCATCACTGCCTCAATTCCATTGCTACAAATTATGTGCATTGGCCAAGAGTAAGTCTAAAGCCTTTAGTCTTTGACTACATTACAACATATTCTAGCTCAAGGATGGGAATCTTGTTATAAAGTAGCTCTTATTTATAAGGGACTGGACGCTGGGAAGAGCATTATCACAGCAATTCTCACCAAAATAGGAAAAGGGTACACAAAGGGCTGGGCATCCAGTCCAGCAGATGGGTATCTGTAGAGAGAGATGGTGGTCGCATGAGAGAGATGTTATAGTAGTTTCATAAGTCTCCTCAAAGGTATAAACTATGACTCATTTCCTTATTTTGTCTGTCTATATATAGATATGTATGTTAAAATATTAAGGACCACAGGATTATATTAATATTTAGAAGTATCTGGAAGTAATTTTAGGATTAAATGGTGTCCTTATGTCAGACCATAACACAATTCAAGTTTAGAAAATAAGATTTATATGTGTGCATTCTGGCAAAAGAGTTTTTCATCAGAGAAGCAGTATGGAATAGTTTGGTTCTAGCAATAAAGATCAGAGGTAAAGCACTTAGGAAATGGTTTACACATAGAAAGGTCTCACAAAGTGTTTATTTATTATATTTAACAAGCCTAAAATTAGAGTTGCGTGAGAAAAAAATTTAATTGAAACAAAGCATGTTATTTTACTAAACATTCTTGGGGAGTGTATGATTCCACTAATTAAGATGTAATTTTTAAAAATCCAATGTATTAATCCCTTCATTTATTCATTCATTAACTAATGAATTATTAATAATTAATTCCTTAAATTTTAGTATTTGGCAAATATACTCCAATAACATGGGAATATCCGAACATTAAACAAACAGAAAGCCCAAACAAATTTATTATAGAAGAAAATAATTAAAAGTTGTGTGCTACATTCAGCAGACAGAAAAAAATATTTTGGAAACTTAACTTCCCAAATATATTAAACAAAATTTGTTTTCTCTTCTTCTTTTTTTTTTTTTTTTTTATTACACACTGCCACTAAGAGACAAGAGTTTCTGTTTTGGTTTTTGTTTTTATTTTTTTTAGCAGAGACAATTATTTTCATGAGTCAAACTGGGATGAAGGAGTGCTTTTCAAACACTTTAGTCTCCTAAATAAAAGTGTTGCCCGGGGCTCATCAAGCTCTCACGATAGCAATCCCGTATTCACAAAGAACTTTTGTTTCCAAGGAGAAGAGGAACATGAAGTTTCTACACATCTTTCCGATATTTTTATCTCAAAGGTTTTCAAAAAGATTGTGGGTTTGCAAAATTAAAGGCTCCTGGAAAAGAAAGAATATAATGTTATCAGGGAAAAAATCAGGACAAAAAAGACAGGAAGTAAAGGTAATGATGCTCTGATTCTTTTGACTTCACATCACTCCACGGTGACTGTATTAGTCTCCTATTGCTATTGTGACAAATTACCACTAATTTATTGGCTTGAATCAACACAAATTTATAATCTTATGGCTTTGCATGTCAGAATTCTGACACCCGTCTCATTGAGCTAAGATCAGTGTGTCTGCGGGACGGTGATCTTTTTTGAGATTGTAGAGGAGAATCTGTCTTGTCTCCTTTACTGGGCTCGTAAGGCTGCCTGGTGAACCTCTTCCCCTATCTTCACAACCAGGGGGTCGAGCCCATCCTGGGCTGCCATCTGTATGACCCTACTCTGTTGTTAAGTATTTCTCTGATCAATCCAGGAAGGGGTCTCCACTTTCAAGGATTCCCAGTATTAGATTAGGCCCACCCAGATAACCAGGATAATCTCCCCATCTCGAGATCTTTAACTTTAACCACGTTTGCAAAGTCCCTTGGCCATGTAAGGTAACATATTCACAAACACCAGGGATTAGAACCTGAACATCTTTGGGGACCATTATTATCCCTACCGCAGTGACAGGACCAGCATATTCTTTTATTTAATCCCATACTGATTTTACAACCTCCACTTATTATTTGTATCACCCATCAGGAGTTAAGGGTAATCTTTTTACCTCATTCAGACACACATTCACTTGTGACACACATTAACTTACTGAACATTCAATAAATGATGTGTTCCAAGATTCCCTTTATATGCTGTCACTGCACTAAGCCACTCTCATTCATTTATGCATTTGATTAATTAATATCTGTCTCTCCAACTAGAATTTAGAGTCAAAACTTTGTTTCTTTCATTTAATGTTTTATCACCAGTCACTAAAACAATGTCTAGCACAGAAGAGTGCCTAATAAATATTTCTTAAACTAAAAAAGAATGAATGGATAAGCAACTATTTACTGTGCACCATTTGCCAGGACTCAATGCCTGTCTACATAAAGGCAGGCAGGCGGAAAGACCATGAAAAGGAGACGCAGCATAGAGCCCCAGTTGTTATATATAACTTGTCTACAAAAAGTCAGGATGATCTGTTCTTCCTGCCCAGGGTCACCGCATCACCACTGGCCAAAAATGACCACCTGCAATAAAGGAGGGCACATTAACTCCTGGAGCCAATAAGCAAATGCAAAGAATCTACAAGATTAGCAAATACGTGGAGCTAGTTCTAACTCTGCCACTTACCAATCGTGCTACCCTCAGAGGTTAGCCGTTCTGGAAATGGTTGCAATCTGCGGCTGTAGAACTGGAAATAGCTAAGAGATTGCTGACCTTTACCCCTTTTGGAGGATTGATTCTGTCACACTGTTGGCAGTGATGCTGCTCTCTGACCAGCTCTGACATTGTCTACTGGCAGAGCGCAGAAGTGAAGTCATTCCTCTTTGAGGTCAGAGAGGCACAAACAGCCGTGGCATGACCCAAGCCTGAGAGGAAAGAAGGTAAAGAATGTGAGCTCAGCAGTTGAGGAAAGAATTCACGTGCCCCCAGGGGCATAATCTTTCTCTGCATTGTGCATCTGTCTCTGCACATAATTTATGTGTGTACCTGTATCCTGTGGATAATAAAACTTTATTTTGTATGACATCTCTCATACTGCACCTCTAAATATTTAATAGAGCTAAATAATGCAGTTACTGAGAAGAGTAATAGGAGGCAGCAGGGGAAAATTAAAAGGCAGCGACAAGCAGTAAGAGTTATGTTTTGGGAAGAGTCACAAAATGATTTCTCCTTTCTTTCATTGACTTCCCAGAAAGCAGCCCTGAAGCCAGGGCGAATCAAAGGTATTAACAATCCAAGGATAGAGAGCGTATTTCCTCAGGGTCAGTTCTGTGTCTAAAAACACACATGGCCGTGGATGGGACACAGGATGCCTCTGAGCCTCAATTTCCCTATCTGGAAAATGGAACAATACCTCCGTATCAGTTGCGAGAATGAACTTTGTTAAAATATGTAAATTGGTTCTGAGATGTGTATTACACTAAAAAAATTCCTTTGCTGGTAAAAGAAAATTAGGTGCGGAAGACTGAATGAGATATACACATAAGACATGATGGGACTAGAGCGACGGCTTTAGAGATTAGCAAGACACAGATCAGGATCAATTTACACGGCACCGAAGCAGAAATCCAATTCCAAAAGACATTAGAGTCACTTTGTGAAGCAAGCGGCTGGAAGCCGGGCGGCATGTGTGCTTTGGTGTCAGTGGGTGAGCCTCCGTTTCCCCCAGCCTTTGCCATCGGTAACCGCCCAGGGGCGCCTCCGTGACAGAACAGTGCATCTCTTCACTATTCTGGTCGATGTTCCTAGCAACCAACTAATTTTATACCTTCTCAGCTCTTATCATGGAGCTTTAAACTGGCCTGCAGTTCTTCTTATGGCAGTTGACCCTTGAACGACAGGGGTTTGAACTGTGCAGGTCCACTTAGTGTGGCTTTTCTTCTGCCTCCGCCACGCCTGGGACAGCAAGAACCCCTGTTTCCTCTGCCTCAGCCTGCTCAGCATGAAGATGAAGAGAATGAAGAACCTTTATGATGATCCACTTCCACTTAATGAGTAGTAAATATATTTTCTCTTAGGATTTCCTTAATAACATTTTTCTCTAGCTCATGTTATAAGAATATGACATATATGTATAATATACAAAATATATGTTAATTGACAGTTTATTTTATCAGTAAGGCTTCCAGTCAATAGTAAGCTATCAGTGGTTAAGTTCTAGGGGAGTCAAAAGTTATGGGTGCAATTTCGACTGCATGGGTGATTGACACGCCGGACCCCCAATTGTTCAAGGGTCAAATGTGCGTACTATTTCTTAAAATAAAAAGTACTCCTTAGATTTCTGGCTCAAAACCTACATCTTTGAAGTCACTCACAAAGGTGTCAGCTCCCCTAGGAAGTTTCCCACACCTCATATAAAGACACTTTTCATCTGTAATCATAAAATCCTCTCTAAATGTGGTGTCTAGCCCAGCTGCAGCGTCATCCTTTGGGGAATTATTAGAATGTAAATACTTCAGTATCATCTTAGACCTACAGCACATGATCAGACCCTAATAGTTTAGGATGGAACTTGGACGAAGAGTCAAGAAAGGCGGTGCGGACTCCTGCAGCCCTGAGGATGCTCTTCCTCAAACCTCAGTGTACAGCAGAGTCAACTCGAAGCTCATATTTAAGACACAGATTACTGGACATCGCCAGTTTCCAATTCTAAATGTCCATGTTGGGGATCAAGAAGGCGTGATTCTAACCAGCTCCCAGGTGGTGCAGACTTTTCAGTTCCAAGGACCACGCTGAGAATCTCCGCCTGGAGGGGCTTCCTCACATCATGTCGCCCAACACTGATACGGCCGACAGCTCTCGCACGATACTTCATACTGGGCGCTCAAATCTGGCCGGAGCAAGGGTAAAAACCTTTTCCTATTTTCCTTTGGCATAACAGAGAATAGACTGGAACAATTTAAAAGGCCAACGAAGGTAAAGAAAAAGGAGGATAACATCTAGCCTGATAATTTTCACTTTAGTTTCCCTACCGTGTGACTCCCAGCTTAGCTCCTGGTCTGTCCCATTAACCCGGGCCTTCTCTTCCCTACAGGCTGGGGGCTGCTAGAAGTACACCCACCGCCTCCATGCCTGGGAGGAGAGCCTCTTTTATGTTCGCACCAACTCTCTGTCCTTAAGGTTCATAACACTCACAATACTGTGTTTTTGTATTGAGATATATAACCAATATGCCATAAATTTCACAGAAGTTAATTAAATGTTCTATATTTAGTCAGTTTTGACAACCGCATACAACTCTGGAGCCACTACCAAAAAGAGTAAATAGAATATTTCCCTCCTCTTTGAAAGTTTTGTCATACACCTTTCCAGTCAATCCTTCCCCTACAGCTATCTGTTATTTTATGTATTTATTTATTGATTGACAGGATTTCACTCCATCACCCAGGCTGGAGTGCAGTGCACGATCCCAGCTCACTGCAGCCTGGAACACCTGGACTAAAGCCATCCGCCCTCCTCAGCCTCCCGGGCAGCTGGAATTACAGGCGTGCATCAACATAGGTTAGTTTTGTTTATAGCTGTATAGCAGGTTCTAAAATAAGATTGTTTTGTTCAATGTCATTTCTTTGTAATGTTAATGAGAAAAAAATCAAATTTGGCTGGAGCCACTGTGTGTGTGGAGTTGGCATGTTCTCCCCATGTCTGCACAAGTTTTCTCCAGCGACTCCAGTTTCATCCCACATCCCAAAGCTGTGACTGTGAGGTGGTCTGGCGTGTCTACGTGGTCCCAGTCTGCGTGCCTGTGGGTGCAGGGCGTGTGTGTGAATCAGCCTGTGACGGGATGGCGTCTGGACAGGGCTGGTTCCTGCCTTGCAGCCTGAGCTGCTGGAAGGCCTCAGACCACCCAAGACTCTGACCTCAAATAACTGGGAAAACTATTATCTTGCTTATTTTTTATTAATCCTTCTTAAATAGATGTGCAGCTCACATGTATTCCAATATTTTATATCAGAAGTGTATTGATCTTTATTTAAAAGTTTGATGATGTTTCTGTGATGAGACATATACCTTTGGAACTTAACTCCTGTTTATATCAATCAGCCTGTGATAAAACTGGATTCATTATACATTGTTTCACTTAAAGTCACATTTACAAGAACCCATGGTTGCCATTAAGGGAGGACATATTATATTTAATAGGAATGATATCATATGTATTCTATTGTGCTGGGAAGGCTTCCTTCACTTAATAAAATATTTTTAATATTAATGTGTGTGATTGACTTGATATATTTTTTTAAAAAATGCTATGAAGTATTCAATTGTATGGCTGTAACACAGTTTGTTTATCCATTCACAAGCTGAAGCACATTTTTCCCCCAGTTTGGAGCTGTTATGATTAAATTTGCTATGAACATTCTCAAACCAATCTTTTTTTGTCCATATGTTTGTGCTTTTATTGGATAAATACCTGAGAGTAAAACTGCTGTGTCACCAGATAGATTTATATTTAACTTTATGAGAAAATTCTGCACAGTCCTTTAAAATGTTTGAACCATTTTATGCTCCCACCAGCAATGTATCCAAGTTCCAGTTGTTCCATATTCTTAGAAATATTTGTTATTAGTATTTTGTATTTAAATGAATAATTTTATAGAATGAATGATTTTATTCATTTTAGTGGGTGTAAAGTGAAATATCATTGTTGCTATCATTTCCATTTTACTATTTAATGGTGATATTGAGTATCTTTCCATGTGCTTAGAGAGTATTTGTATATTCTGTGTTGTCTATTCAATTATTTTGCCTATTATTTATTTTATTGTAGATTAATTATTGATTTATAAGGATTCTTTATATATTTTGGATAAAATTCCCTTTTGATATATTGCTGCAACTCTTTTTCCCAGATAGTAGCTAATTTATTCATGTTCTTAATGATGAACGACATCATTACAAAAGCAAAATTTTTAGTTTTGATAAAATCCAATTTAATATTCTTCTTTTTTAAAGATTTTTTTGTATCCTTCAGTTGCCACAAAATTATAAATTTCTTATTTTAATATCCAGAAAGTTTATGATTCTGGATTTTATTTTTAGGCCTATGATCCATTTTAGACTAGTCCTGTGTACAGAGGAAGAAAAGTATAAAAGCACAAAACACAGTTTTTAAAAAATATTTGTAAAAATTTTTTCTTTTTTCCCAGTGAATGACCCTGGTATAGTGATTGAAAATATAATAAATTGCCCACACACACATATACACACACGCACGCCTATATAGCATATATATGTATGTATACATATATATATTTATAGTATATATGGATCTATTTCTGGGCTCACTATTCTATTACACTCATACAATTGCCTGCCCATATATTAATAATAAAACTGATTTGATTTATATGAATTTACAGTAAGTCTTGAGGTCAATTAGTGTAAGCCTTCCAACTTAGTTCATTGTTTTCAAGATTATTGCTGCTACCCTTTGCTATCCTTCTGCTATACTTATTATTCTTAGCTTTTCCAAATAAATTTTAAAATTTATTTTAATATAAAAGCCTTTTGGAATTAGGGCTCAATAAAGTCTTTATTAGGGGGTGGACAGTGAACAATTTTGAGTCTTACAATCCCTGAACATAGTTTACCTCATCATTTATTTAATTTTTCTCAACAAAATTTTGTAGTCATTTTTGGTCTTACATGGCTTTCATTAGATTTATTCCTAAGTGTTTCATGTTTTTTTGATGCCATTTATATTTTTATCAAATAAAAGTAAAATTCTAAGTCTCTCTTTTAGTATGCAATTCTGAGCTTTAACAAAATATATAGTCCTTTACCAACCACCATAATTAAGATGTAGAACAGATCTACCAAAATTTCTCGTTTTTCTTTGTAGCCTATCATTCCTCTAACTCCTATCGCCCCATAACCACTCACAGTTTCACCTGTATCAGAGTGTTACATAAGTAGAATGATACAGTTTGTAGCCTTCTGAATCTGACTTCCTTCACATAGCATGATGCACTTGAGAGCATTCAATACTTTTGCACATATCATTACTTTGTTCCTTTTTATTGCTGATTAGTAATCCATTGTATAAACCCATCACAGTTAAACAAACTTACCAAATGAAGGATGTTTGTGTTGTTTCCTAGTTTATGTGACTTTTAATGAAGCCCTATTCATGTACAGGTTTTTTCAGGAGGGTAAATAACAGCAGTGACACTGCTGGGGTGTGGTAAATATTCATTTAACTGTGATGAGAAATTGCCCAGCTGATTTCAGAAATGGCTGTACCATTTTGCAATCATACCGGTAATGTATAAAATTCCAACTCCTCTGTATCCTCACCAGGATTTGGTATTGCCAGTTATTTGTATATTTTTATTGTTGACTTTAGGGATTTCTTTATATAGCGTAGTCCTTTTTCAGGTATATCTTTTGCAAATATTTTCTCACACTCTGTAGCTTGTTTTTGCATCCTCTTCACATAAGCTTTCGTATAGCAAAAGTTTTTATTTTTAATGAAGTGCAATTTACCAGTTTTTCCTGTAATAGATCATGCTTTGCTGCCAAGTCTAGGAACTCCTGTTTCTGTTTGTTATTGTTGTTTTTTATTTGTTTTTATTGGCTTATGTGTTTTTTTCTAATATTTTATAGTTTTATGTTTACATTTAAGTATATTTTAACTTAATATTTTGTTATGAGATGAGATTTAGTTCAAGGTTTCTTTCTTTTTCTTCTTTTTTTTTAGCCTATGAATTTCTAATTGTTTTAACATCAATTTTTGGAATTGAATTGTTTTTGCTACTTTTAAAAAAGTCAGTTGAGCATAAGTGTGTGTCTTTTTGTAAGTCTCTTCTTCTATTCCATTGATACAAGTTTTCATCCCTCCACCAGTACATCTTTGCTAGGCTGAGTATTCCAACCCAAAATGGTGGTATATTTATCTAATTATTTAGATCTTCTATGATTTCTATTATCAACATTTTATTTTATTTTATTTCATCATATAATGGGGGTACAAATATTGTTAGGATTACATACATTGCCCCTACCACTCCTCCCCCCCCCACATGCCAGAGCTCCAAGAGAGTCCAATCCCCAGGTGGCACTCATGGCTCACATTATGTAACTCTACACTTCCTCCCCCCTCCCACCAGCCCTCCATCTGACAAAAGATTATTTATTTATTTTTTATACTTTGGATACATTGTATAACTTTGCCTCTCCCTAAGAAGGGTTAGAGGTATGCCCTTCTCCCCCACAATGCTCGCCACATCCCTATGATGTGGGTCTTGCCCCACCTCCCGAAACCCTAGTGTACACTACTACCCTTTGAGCACCATAGTTTTAAACAGTCAGTACCAATTTGATGGCGAGTAGATGTGGAGCCCTTTTTCCATATCTTGTGTTGCTTCACTTTGGATAACGGGCTTAAGCTTAATCCAGGATAGTATAAACGGTGTTAGCTCACTGTCGTTTCTTAGAATTGACACATTTTAAAATATTAAGTATATATTAGGTCATTAAATATGAAATGTCTGATTTCCTTAAGAACTAAGTTTGACAGTTGATATCTGTGACATTTCACTCAGAAACAGTTTTCTTTTTTCTATTGTGAGGGTACATCCACAGTCTTTTAAATGCACATTTTGGCTTGTGATTATCTTTCACATTTTTTAGAGCAATTTTTGTGAACCCATGGATAAGTCAAAAATTCATGTTATTTTTGAATATGAGTTCCATCATGCAACCAGTGCAGTGTAGACAGCTTGAAATGTCATTGAAGCATTTAGGAAGGATGTAACTAATGAATGCATAGTATGTTGATAGTTTGAGAAGTTCATTCTGGTGATTTTAATCTTGAAAATGAGCCATGTGAATGACCTGATACCGAGATGGATAATGATGAGCTGAAAGCTGTAGTGGAAGTGAATCCATTTCAACCTATACGTGAATTAGCATCAAGATTTGATGTTACTATTCCAACAATATCAGACTCTTTGAAACAAATGGGCAAGGTAAAGAAGCTGGATAGATGGTACCACATGAATTAAACAAGCATGAGAATAGAAACCGTCTTGAAGCTTGCTTTTATTTGCTGTCATGACATAAAAGTGAACCATTTCTATACTGTATTTCTGTGTGTGATGAAAAATGGATTATTTTTGACAATTTCAAGCATTCAGCACAATGGATGGATAAAGATGAAGTGCCAAAACACAGCCCCAAACCAAATATCCATCAATAAAAAGTTAATGGTGTCATTTGGTTGTCTAGCACTGGTATTAGTCACTACAGCTTCATGAAATCTGATCAATCAATTATAGCAGGTGTCTACTGCAACCAATTGAATGAAATGATGAGGATGCTTGTGATTAAGCAGCTGAGATTGGTCAACAGAGACAGGCTAATCCTTTTGCAAGACCACTTGTCACAAAAAAATACAATGCTGTTCCAACTACAGAGTTTGGACTTGGGAACTCTCTGTCATCCACTGTACTCCCCAGACCTTGCACCAACTGACTACCACTTCTTCCAGGCTTCAGACCACTTCTTGCAAGGAAAAATATTCAATTCTCAACAAGATGTGGAAAACACCGTTAGTGATTTCATCACCACTCACATTCCAGGCTTTTTTGCTGCTGGCATAAACAAGTTACCATTAAGATGGCAAAACTGTGTCGATAGCTTAGGCACATACTTTGATTAACTGTACTGCTTCTTGTTTGAGATATGATAAACTAAACTTTTGATTCAACATCAGACATTTCATATTTAATGATGCAATAGATAGCATATATGTTTGTTCAGAGTATACCTAAATATTTTACTATCTTTGGGGCATTTGTAAATGGTGTTGCGCTTTTAATTTTGGTGATTGCATGGGCCTTTTTAGTATATATCAATGTGATCAATTTAGTGTGCTAATCTTGTATCTTGTGGTTTTGCTTAACTTACATATAAGTTCTAGGAAGATTTATTATACTATTATCTTTTTTTTTCTTTTAAATTTCTTAAGACTTTCTACATGGGCAATCACATCATGCCGTCAGCAGATGGAGATGGTTTGATTTCCTCCTCTCAAATCTGCACGCTTTATATTTCCTTTTTCTTGCCTTATTACAATGGCTTCCATAATACGTTAAATAGGAGAGGTAAGAATGGGCGTTGTTACTTGTTCTCTATTTTAGGAGAAAAACAGTCAGTAGACTAAACTTAAGGATTCTATGAGCTAGAGTTGTTTTTTTGTTGTTTGTTTTTTGCACATGTTGTTTACCAAGTTGAGATAATTTCCTTCTATTCTTATTTTATGAGGCTGTTTTGTGACATGGTGTTAGAGTTTGTCAAACTATTTTTTATATAAATTAATATATGAGTTTTCCTTTTTAGGTTTTGATATGAAGGATTATATTAACTGATTTTCAAATATTAATGCATTCTGACATGTGAAAGAAATCCTAACTGGTCATGTTATGTAGTTCCTTTTATGCATATCTCAATTAGGCTTGCTAATATCTTAATGAGGATTTTTGTATCTAAATTCATGAGAGATATTGGTCTATAGTCTTTTTTTTCTTTTTTGGTACTAATTTTCTCTATTTGGGGTATCAGTGTAATACTGGTTACCTAAAATGAGTTGTAAATTGTCCCCTTCTGCTCTGTTTTCTAGTAGATATTATAAATCTGGTATTAAAAGCTTTTTAATTGTTTGATGAAATTCTCCAGTGAAAAAATTTAGGCTTGGCTTGGTCTCTTTTATAATGTTTTTAATTATGAAAATTATGAATTGATTTTTTGATGATTATAAAGTTATTTAGATAATCTATTGAATTTTGATTAAATGTTGGTAAATTTTAGAAATTAAGGAATGCACTCAAGGATCCATTTCTCTTAGATTTTTAAATTTACTTTTGTAAAGTTGTTCATAATATTTCCTTATCTTTCTAATGACCTTATTTAATTCTTGATATTGCTAATTTAGGCTTTCTCTCAGTTAATGTTTGTTTGTTATGCTAGAGACTTATCAATTTTACTTTTTATTCATAAAAAAGATTATTGTTATATTGATTTTCTTATATTTTGCCTCTTTTCCATTTTATTTTTTCAGCTCTGATATTTCCTTCCTTCAGTTTGCTTTCAGTTTATTTTGCTCTTTCCTTTCAAGTTTCTTGAGGTAAGAAATTATGTTATTAATTTAAGACCTTTTCAATGCAAGCATTTAGTGCTATAAATTGCCTTCTCAATTCTGCTTAGCTGCACCCCACAAATAATCATATATTGTCTTTTCAATTTCATTCATATTTATATATCATTAAATTTCTTTTGGAACATTCTCTTTGACCCACAGATTATCTTGAAGTGCACTAATTAATTTCAAGTGCTTAAATATGTGCATACCCAAAAAAGACTCTCAATATACATTTAGAATTATTATGTTTTCCTGATGGATTGTTCCTTTTTTCATTATGTAATGTCCTTCTTTGCTTCTGATAATTCTTTGCTTTAAAATCTACTTTGTCAGATATTAATATAGTCATACTGCATTTTCTTTATTAATGACTTATAATATACCTTTTCCCATCTTTTTATTTCAACCTACAGATGAATTTGAATTAAAGTGAGTTTATTGAAGGAAGCACATTTATTTGCTCTGTGTTCAGATTGGTAAATTCTATTAGTCTGTCATGTAGTTCTCTGATTCTTTTTTTTTATACCACATCCAGGCATAGATAGTTCACTAATTCTCTCCTCTGTCATCTCCATGCTAATCTTGAGTCCATCCAGTGAGTTTTGTATTTCAATTATTATGTTTTCCAGCTTTGTAATTTCTATGTGATTATTATTTTTTTTTTACAAATTCTACTTCTTTGCTGAAATGTTCTACTGTTCCATTTGTTTCAAAAGAACTTGAAATTGACTGTTTAGCAGCTGCTTTGAAATCTTTGTCAGATAATTCCAATTTTTGATTCATCTTGGTCTTAGCATCTGTTGATTGTCTTTTTTCATTTGCACTATGATTTTCTTGGTTCCTATTTTGGCAGGCGGATTTTGATTTTATTCCTGATCCCTTCTGGTTCTGCTTGAGTTCAGATGAGTTCAGAGGGATTTCCACAGGCCAGTGTGTGTGTGTGTGTGTGTGTGTGTGTGTGTGTGTGTGTAAGTTAGGCACCCCCTACAAAAGTATGCTACAAGTGCTCATGTGTCTTTGGGGGGAGGAAAAGAGACTCTTGGAGTCCAGGGGATAAAGACCCTTCCCAGACTGGTCCTCTCACTGTAGCCGAGACCCTCACTCACTGAATTCAGTGTCTCTGGCTGCTGGATGAAATTTATGACCTACGGAGACACAAAACCTTCCTAAACAGGTCACCTGATACACCTGGGTCTTTCCTTTAGATTCTTCCTACCTGACCCACTATCTCTTGGCAGAAAAGAGTGATTTTAGCCCAATTTAAAAGGAGAGTGGCTCTCCAGGCCACTTATGTCTGTGATTATATGATCATATGTAGGTGGGCCTCCCTCTATTGGTTGGAGAAACGGCAGATTATCTGTTTTCGTTCTGTTCCTCCAGTCCGAGGGTCCTACATCAGCTTACTTCTTATCACCTTTTAGAGTTCTCCTTTGTTTGTCTCTGTTGTCATTTCTAGGGTTAATAGTTGTGCTTAGGGAATTGGAGCACGGAAAAAGGTATATGTCATTTTGTCCAAACAGTGTTTCCCCACATATTTTTAGATGTTATACTTTCATGTTCATTCACCTCTATGAATTTTTTTTATTTTCTTGAGATTTCCTGCTTGAACAATAAATTGTTTAAAAGTGTGTTGTTTAATTTCCATGTGTTGAGATTTCTTTGTTGCCTTTCTGATATTGATTTTTTAGTTTGATTTTATTATTGTCATGGAATACACTGTGTAATTTTAATCCTTTTAAATAGGTCACAGTTTGTTTTATGGCTCAGGATATGGTATATGTTGGTGAATATATATTATTTATTATTTTGAATGTTAAATCAACTCTGTTTTCCTAAGATAAATTTCTTTCAGTCATTCTACATATATGCCTTTATATATTATTGGATATAATTTTCTAATATTTTGTTAAAAATTTTCATTTTTCATCATCTACTTTTGATATCAAAGTAATGCTGGCTATCTCTGTCTTCTGGAATAGTTTTTGTATGTTAGTATTTTTTCCTCCGTAAATGTTTGATAGACTTACCCAGTAAAGTCATCAGAGATCCAGAAATTTCCTGTTGAAAAGATGTAAACTACAAATCTAATTTATTTAATAAATACAGTATTATTGAAAATATGTATTTTTTAGTGAGACTTAATGGTTTGTTTCTTAAAGTAATTTGTTCACTTTATTGAGGTTATTACAGTATGAACATAATGTTGTCTATAATAATCTCTGAACCTTCTTTTGAACAAAACCCCTTACTTTAGTTTTGATATTCATATTCTATGTCTTCTCTTTTGTTTGTTGTTAAGACAGGAGTTATCAAATTTATTGATCTTCTCAAATTACTAGCTTTACTTTCATTGATGTTATATATTATTTTATTTCTTTTTCCAGTTTCATTGATTTATGCTTGTATTCTTATTTTGTACTTCCTTCTGCCAGCTTTGAGTTTCATTTGCTCTTTCTTTTTTGGTTTCATCAAATCGAATCTTAGATAATTTAAAACTATTTTTTCAAATATAAGCTGTCAATGCTATAAATTCCCTGACTCAAACTCTTTTAGATGCATCCTATAAATTTTAATATGCTGTGTTCTCATTTTCTTTCAGTTTAGTAAGTTTTTAATGTCTCTTGACACTTTCTCTGTGACTCATATGTGTATTAGAGTATGTTAATTTTCAATTTTTTTTGGATTATAATCCTTTCTAAATTAGAAATGTTTATTGGGTTAGAATATGGCATGTGTTGGTGAGTACATCATTTCTGCTTATAAATGAAACAATTTCTACTAGTTTTAGTACAGTGTTGTATTAGCTTGCTAGTCTGTCATAACAAAATGCCTGCAAGTTGGGGGCTTAAACAACAAAAATGTATTTCTCACAGTCCAGAGGCTGGAAATCTAAGATCAAGGTGTCATCAGATTTAGTTTCCGCTAAGTCCTCTCTTCAGACTGGCAAATGGCTGCTGTCTCCTTGTGTCTACATGTCTTTGTGCCTGCACATCCCTCATGTCCCCTCTACTTCTTATAGGGACATCAGTCCTATTGGATTAGGATTCCATCTTCATGACTTCATTTAACCTTCCTTACCTTTTTAAAGGCCCTATTTCCAAACACAGTCACATTGAGTGTTAGGGTTTCAACATATGCAATGGGGATAGAGATGTTGGACAAAGTTCATAACAGTGTTCTGTAAATATCAATTAGGAAACATAGATTGGTAATTTTCAAGCTTCTCATATTCTCTCTGAATTTCCCTTTAAGTGTTATCTTAATTACTGAGAGAGGAGTCTTTAAGCTTCCAACTTATTTTTAATTTGAAACAGGACCTTGTCTTGCTGCCCGGGGTAGAGTGCAGTGGTGACATCATAGCTCCCTGCAACCTCAAGCTCCTGGGCTCAAGTGATCCTCCTGTCTCAGCTTTCCCAGTAGCTGGAACTACAGGTGTGCACCATCCACACCTGGTTAACTTTTCTGCTTTTGTTTTTTGTAGAGACAGGATCTTTCTATGTTGCTTGTCTTGATTTCTGATGAATGACCAAAAAACAAGCTATCCTTCTGCCTCTGCCTCCCCAAGTGCTAGGATTACAGATGTGAGCCATCACACCCAGCAAACCTCCAACCTTAACAGTGGACTTGCCTATATGTTCTTGCATTTCTGTTAAAGTTTGTTTCATGGATTTTGTTAGGTATACAAATATTTTTTAAATGTCTTCTTTTGAATTGATTCTCTCATCAAAATTAAATGTTGCTCTTCCTTTCTAATACTATTCTTTAATGTCAAGTTGAAGTGGTCGATATTATAGCCATGCCTCTGTAGCTTTCTTTAGTACTTTCATAATATATATTTCCCACCCTTTTATAATATTTTCAACTTGTCTGTGTCTTTATAATTGAAATGTATTTGGGGCACACAGCATATAGTTAGATCTTCCTTTATTAAATCCCGTATATTAATATCCACCTTTTAACTGGGGTGTGTAGTCAATTTACATTTAATGTGCATATTGATATTATTGCATTTATTTCTCCAAAATGGTATTCTTTTATGTTCATTCTATAATACTTGATTTTTATTTATTATTGTATTATAATATTTATATTATATATTTATTATTATATATAATTATGATACTATGTAATATTTTTATATTATGCTATCATTATATTTATAATATTTTATTTTTTTCCTTATTCTTCCTTCTCTTCCTTCTATTAGGTGAATTGACTATACAAATAGTCCTCAACTTATGATGATTTGACTTACAATTTTTTGTCTTTATGATGGTGCAAAAATGGCATGCATTCAGTAGAAACTGTACTTCAAATTTTGAAGTGCAATATCTTCCTAGGCTAGCAATATGTAGTATGGTATTCTCTCTCCCTGGGGGCAGCAAGTGGTAGGGAGCTGTAGGTCCCAGTCAGCCATCTTATCGGGAGGATAAACAACTAACACTTTACAATGTCCTGTGTTGCCAGATGATTTTGCCTGGCCATAGGCTAGTGTAAGTGTTTTGAGTACATTTAACATAGGCTAGGCTAGGCTATGATGTGCTGTAGGCTAAATGTATTAAATACATTTTTTATTTTTGCTATTTTCAACTTATGATGGGTTTATCCTTATGGGACTTAACCCTATCATAAATCAAAAAGCATTTGCACATCTTATTTTTCAGTCATTCTTGTCAGATGCAATCTCTAATACTGTAGTCACTAGCCACATGAAGCTATATATAATTTAATAAATTAAAATTAAATAAAATTAAAAATTTTATTTCTCAGTCATAGTGGGTGGAGTTTACATAAAACACTGTTCACGTGAACTTTTCCATCATAGCAGAAAGAACACAACTCTATTGACATAAAACTTTTCCATATTAATGAAAAGTCTATTGACCAGAACTCTAGAGATTAAGATATGCCTTTTAACTTATTCCATTATTCTTTCCAAAATAATGAAATCCCCGAAGGCCAGTGCTGCGCGGGGCCGGCTGGAGGCCGAAGTTGGCGGGTGCGCACTGCTGGGGCCAGGCCTCATGTGCTGGTCCCTGCCCGCGCTCGGTGCTTGGCCACCTGCTCCCGTCCTCCGGCCACCCTGCTCGCATGAACCTGATTGGGTACTTTTTGAATCCCACTGTTGCTGATTGGATGTTAAAGTTTGTTGCTGATTGGATATTAAAGCTTGTTGCTGACTGGATGCTTTTTGAGTCCTACCAAGGGTATAAAAACTGGAGGAGAACAAGGAAGTGAGGGTAAGAAGTCAGAAACTGATGCTGAGCCTGCTGGTGGAATAAAGACTGTTCTCCGAACACTCTGCTTGGTTCTTTCCCTGGTCAAGAGCTGTTACACGGGCTGTTACACTTGCTGTTAACACTTGCCAGAACATGTTGGTTCCCTGACCGGGAAATCGACTGTGCTGGCACCATGAAGCCACCGGATCAGGACGGCAGATGGTGGATGGCAGACGGTGGGCTGACGAGACATCACCGAGCAGCATCTCTCTCCTTCAGCACCAAGACCTGTTGGCCAAGGGCAATCTTACCAAGGCCTTGCTGAGGGAGAAGAAGCAGGGGCACTGATGTAGGCCATGCTGCGACAGGCCTCCCAGCAGGTGCTTGTCTCCACGGTGCACGGGCAGGAGCAGGAGGCTGAGCGGGTGGGTGCCGGGCTGAGCAAGCTGGAGTGGCGGCCAGGACGTCGGACAAGGTAGGGTCCCAGGAACCACCCGAGATAGGCCTGTCAGTGGGACAGTATAGGCCCATCAGTGGGACGGAAGAGGAGCCCAACCAGCTCCTAGGGTGTAGGCCCGTCAGTGGTATAGAAGAGGAGCCCGATCAGCTCCTAGTAGGCCTGTCAGTGGGACAGAAGAGAAGCCCGATCAGCGCGTAGGGTATAGGCCTATCAGTGGGACGGAAGAGGAACCTGCAGCTCCTGGTAGGCCCATCAGCGGGACAGAAGAGGAGCCCCATCGGCTCCTAGGGGTAGGCCCATCAGTGGGACGGAAGAGGAGCCCCATCAGCTCCTAAGGACAGGGATCACCCAGGGGAGGGAATGTGTAATGTGAGTGGAAGGAACACAGTGACTGCTTGCGGTCATTGTCTGTAGCCCCACAGCTATGGGGTTTGAGTGGGTCCTAACCTGGGGTTCTGTCGGGATGTCATAACGGCAATTACACCTTAGCCAAGACGCGCCTAAGTTCCCTCGAGGGATGTAGCAAGGCCCCTACCCCTTGTCTACGGAAGAGAAAGGGGAGGACCTGGAGTGGGGACCAGAGTCTGGGCAGGGACAAAGTTCTGAAAAGGAGTGTTGGTGGTGGTGTAGGGAACGGGAGTGCTGGTTAAACCAGTTAAAACATGGGAGGGTCTGAATCCAAGCCAACAGTTCTAAGGTGCAGGCTGATAAATTTCATACGTTCAGTATGGAGAGTGGTGACTGGGACCCCACCGCTGGCATCTCCACCAATCGTCTGCCGGTTGTGGTCTGCCCCGGCCTTCCAGATGCCTCTGTGTGAAATGCAAGGTCTGCTGCAGGTTTGGGATGGAACCATCCAGCCAGGGCAACCTGCCCTGTATTATAAGCCTTTCTCTACCATTGACCTATTGAATTGGAAGCACCATACCCTGTCCTACTCGGAGAAACCACAGGCCCTCGTCGACCTCCTGGAGTCTATCTTCCAGACTCACCATCCCACATGGGAAGAGTGCCGGCAACTCTTGCTGATGCTCTTCAGTACTGAAGAACGGCGTTGGATCATGACTGGAACTCGGAAGTGGTTGCAGGAACGGGCGCCGGCAGGCACCCTGGATGTGGAACAATGGGCATTACGAGCGGTGCCCGAGACCAACCCAGAATGGGATTTCAACGCACCAGAAGGATGAGCGGTACCGAGAGGCTCTTCTCCAAAGAGTGAGGGAAGGAGCCAAAAAGCCGACCAACATGAACAAGGTTGCCCTAATTACCCAGAAGCCAGAGGAGTCACCCAATGACTTCTACGAGTGCCTCTGTGAGGCATACAAAATATACACACCTTTTGACCCAGAAGCAGCTGAAAACCAGCGAATGGTGAATGCAGTGTTCATTGGGCAATCGGCCTCCGACATCCAGAGGAAGCTGCAGAAACTCGAAGGATTCGCAGGCATAAGCATCACACAGTTAATGGAGGTGGCCCACAGGTGTATGTCAACTGGGACCAGACCACTCAGAAGGAGAAAGATCAGAAGATGAAGAAAAAGGCTGCCCTTCTGGCTGCTGCCCTCAGTAGACCCAACCCGTCCAAGCAGCCTGGACCCCCACAGAAGGGGGGAAGCAGCAGACAGGCACCCTTGGCAAGAGAACAGTGTGCCAATTGCAAGGGGTTTGGCCAGTAAAGAATGAATGCCCCCACAAGGGAAGTCAGCTAGTGCGGCTCGGGCCCCCACGAAAGGGGGGAACCAGAAGATGGGCACCCCTGGCAAGAGACCAGTGTGCCAATTGTGAGGGGTTCGGCCACTGGAAGAATGAATACCCCCACAAGAGAAGTCACCTATCACAAGGGAGAGCCCTGTTCGGTACTATCCAGCAGAAACCGGAAGCCCAAGAGCTAATGGGGCTCGCTGGCATTGACTCCGAGTTGGGCCAACCGGGTTCCTTCAGCCCTC
>VBSM01003199.1:9555210-9566079 GCA_008086735.1 Cheirogaleus medius | reverse complement strand
TATGGGGGTACTGGTGCAGACTGTGGGCCCCTGGCAGAGGCTAGTGGCCTGTCTAGCCAAGCGGCTGGACTTGGTAGCATTGGGATGGCCACCTTGTCTGCGGGCACTGGCAGCAACTGTCTTGCTGGTCAAGGAAGTGGATGGGCTTGCGGTTGGGCAGGGTGTCTGTGTGCAGGTCCTGCTCGCAGTGGTGGCTTTGGTGAACACATCGGGGCACCAATGGCTTTCTAGTGGTCGGCTGGCACAGTGCCAGGGACTGCTGTGTGGGGATCCACGAGTCACCATCGAGACTGTGCGGACCTTGAACCCTACCACCTTCCTCCCTACTGGGCCAGGGCCCCCAGACCATGGTTGTGCCGAAGCCATGGAGGAGGTCTAGACAAGCTGGCCAGACTTGAAAGATAGTCCATTGCCGGCGCCCAACCTGGAGATCTACATGAACGGCAGCAGCTATATCCAGCATGGCAAACGGTTGGCTGGCTACGCAGTCACCACAGAGAGTGAAGTCATCATGTCAGCCCTTCTGCCTCAGGGATGGTCAGCCCAGAGGGCAGAGTTATGGGTGCTCCTCTAAGCCCTCAGGTATGCCCAAGACAAAAGGTCCAATGTATATGGATTGCCCCTGAATCTAGCTGGACTGAATGGGACCATTGGCTTGGACTCTTATAGGAATACTGACAGTCTTCTTGGAAAGTGGACTTGGGTCTTCGCCCCAATAGACTGGACTAACTTGTTTCTTGGTAATCCTTTTCTGGGTTTACATGGGGTGCCTCTGTGTTCTTGGTTGGGGCTCTCTGGGGAATAATGCTGTTACTATGTAAACCAGTCAGGAGTTGTAACTACCAAAGTCAAAGGGTAGAAAACAGAAGTTAGAACAGGCTTGGCGCTTATTGCCCCTAGCTGGGCCTCTATACTTCTGTTGGTAACCATGGGACCCTGATTGCCCAATGCAGTTATTAGATTCCTAGAGATGTTGATGCCTCTGTGTAAACTTATAAGGTCATCAAAAGGGGGGAATGATGGGGAAAACCGTCGGGCGCCGGGACGCGGCCGCTAGCTGCCTCCCCGCCACTCCGCATCCCTGTGGGCCGGTGCTGCATGGGGCCGGCTGGAGGCTGAGGTGGGCAGGTGCGCGCTGCTGGGGCAGGGACTCGTGTGCTGGTCCCGGCCCGTGCTCTGTGCTCGAACACCTGCTCCCATCCTCCACACTGCTTGCATGATCCTGATTGGGTACTTTTTGAATCCCACTGTTGCTCATTGGATATGAAAGCTTGTTGCTGATTGGATGTTAAAACTTGTTGCTGATTGGAGACCTTTTGAGTCCTACCAAGGGTATAAAAACTGGAGGAGAATAAGGAAGGGGGGTCAGAAGTCAGAAGTTGATGCTGAGCCTGCTGGCGGAATAAAGGCTGTTCTCCGAACTCTCTGCTTGGTTCTTTCCCCGGTCAAGAGCTGTTAACAGGGGCTGTTACACTTACTGTTAACACTTGCTGGAACAGTTGCAGTTATTGTATACTATGGTAATAACCTGATTATTTGTATCCAACCAAGTTTACAGGGAGTTCACCTCTACATAGCATCAGAATTTCTTCTTCTCTCTTATATTGTTACTGGGGCCTCACTGAATTCCCCAACTTTGAAAAGGCCTGTTTCAAAGAGATCTGTTTCTCCTTCAATTCAAAAGTTTTTTCTTCTTGGAAAAATAATGTATTTTGCGTGTTTATTTTCTGCTTGGCTCTGCCAGTTTCTAAACATCAGTAAAGCAAGTAAAGCATTCCCATTACATAACCTTAGAGCCTCCAGTAGTCACCTGCCGTTCCTCAAATCTCAGTTCAGATGTCGTTAGTTCTTCAATATTTTCTTGTCATTTATCTTTAAACTGGCAAATTTAATTACTACCACATTTATCCTTCTAAAATATTTATTGACTAATGATATTTCTGCACTTATAATTTCATTAGAGTTATCTATTTATGTGAAAACTTCTCTGCCTAAGTTTACTAGGAAGAAAGCCAAGTTAGTTAATTTTTTAAATCTATTGCACTGAATAGAGCACCTGGTGCATAACCGACACTAAATAAAAGTAGAAAGTGGGTAGGAAAAGAAATAATGAAAGAAGAAAGGGAAAAGGAAGAAAGGTAGAGAAAGGAAATTATGGAAAGAGCCAAAGACAGGTAAATAGTGCTTAGATATTGATATACAAGGGCCGTCCAGAAAGTAATATGCAAAATTATGAAAATTATGCCTGGATACTTTCTGGACAGCCCTCATATTATTATATTGTCATCAAGCATTTGATTCAGCCATAATCTCCCAGTGAAAATGTGCTGGAACTAGCATTCAAATCAATTTCAGAGTCTTCCTATGCTACCCAATAGCTTCCAACATGAGGATGTCTATAACACAGTAACTACCCAAGAATCATGATGAGTTTGTAACTTACTGGCTACAATGTAAGCATCAGTAGTCTTTTTGGTATATAATTCTTTGCATAGATAAGCTCTAAAAGATGCCAGCATACTAAAAATACTGAATAAACATAACTATATAGAAATTCTGGGATAAAGACACACTGGACACTGATTAAAAGTATATAACATTCCTTGAGAACCTTATCCCAGCTCTGTAATGAATTGCTACCTAGTTGTCACTGTAACTGTGTCTTTAAAAGACCATTCTACTATTCTATCAAGTCAGCTACTTCAGGATGGTGAGAAACATGTTGAGACCAGTGAATTCCATGAGCATGGGTCCATTGCTGCACTTTATTTGCTGTGAAGTGAGTTTCTTGATCAGAAGTAATGTAGTGTGAAATACTAGGAGAGCAGATAGGCATTCTATAATATTAATCCACAGATGATAATTTCGGCAGAAGCATTATGTTCAGGGAGGGCAGATTCATGTCCAAAGTATCCATTTCAGTAAGAATGAAATGATGTTTTTTTCCATGATGGAAGTGTACAACCTGCCACCAGGTAGCTAGCTGATCACCCCAAGGAACAGTACCATATTAATGGCTCAGTGTTGGTGTCTGCACTCAGCAGTGGCTGCAGCCTGGTTGGCCTTGGTGAACAGAAGTACATGCTGCTGAGCTCATTCGTAACAGCTTTGCTCATGAGCCCTTTGGGCAATGACAGTGGTGGCTGGGGAAGAAAGCTGATTGGTATGGGTTGTCCTATCCATAATGATTAAAATTTGTTCCTGGAGTCATACTTTGGTGAGGACTACCACAGACACAATATCTTTTTGTTTTTCACCCATTAAGAGAGGTCTATTCATATACCTCTTCCTAAAGTTTCCTTGTCATTACTTTTCTAATCATACTCCTTTAAAGTCCCTGACCATCCAGCCAAACTACTGGCCACAGCACATGAACTGATATATAGCCACATGTTTGATCTTTTCCTCTTCCAAGAAAAATGAACAACGAGATGTGCTGCACAAAGTTATGCCCACTGGGAGGTTTTCTCTTCATCGCTGTCCATCAGAGATTTCCTTAAAAAAGCTATAGTACTACAGCTACCCACTTCCAGGTGGTGCCAGTGTATCGTGCAGAACCACTTGTAACCCAGGCATGAGTCTTATCTTCTTCTGTTTGTAGAGAGCTCCTCATGAAGCCACAGAAGCTGGCTGTGAGAGAGAAGGTAATATAGCAGAAGTGGGGTCCAAGGGCATTTGAGCCACTTATTTGTGCAACTTAACTTGTGCTTTCAGGACCTGCTCAAGTCGAATCTTGTATATGCTACTTGCATTTGAAGATAGGCAGCTCAGGTCAGGTCATGGGATAGCTTGGTGGCCCATGGATAAGTATTCAGTTTCCACTAACGCTTTGAGCACCATTGGGTCTCCTGGGTCAAGTGGCCTGCGTGGCAGAGCAGCTTGCACACCAGCCTGCACCTGTCGCAGAGGCTCCTCTTGTTCCAGGCCTCCCTGCAGACTAGCAACTTCTGTGTTGCTTGGTAAACGGGCCAGAGTAACATACCCAAATGAGAAATATGTTGCCTCCTATATCCGAAGAGACTCACCAGGCATTGAATATCTTATTTTAGTTATAGGAGGAGGGGCCAGATGCAATAACATATCCTTCCTCTGATAAGGAATATCTCAACATGCCTCACAACACTAGAAATTTCACTGAGGTAGAAGGCCCCTGAACTTTAGTTAGATTTATTTTCCATGCTCGGACACACAATGTGTTATCACTAACTCCAGAGTCATTGCTACTTCTGTACTCACCACTTTATGATCTGTTGACCTCTAGGTCTTAATTCCAAAAGGAGAAATGCCTCCACCAGGAGACACAGCAATGAATCCACTGAACGAGAAGTTATGTCTACCACTCTTGGCTTTTCATGACTCTAAATTTACAGGCAAAAAAGGAGAGTTACTGCACTGGCTGGGATGATTGATCCTAACTGCCAAGGATAAATTGGACTTCTACTCCAAAATGAAGATAAAAAAGAATATGACCAGAATACAAGACATTTATTAGGGTGTCTGTTAGTATTATCATGCCCTGTGATTAAAGTCAATAGAAAACTACAACAGCCCAATCCAGCTAGGGCTACTAATATCCCACATCCTTCAAGAATGAAGGTTTTGGCCACTCCACCAGGTAAAGAACCGTGACTAGCTGTTTGTTAAGATCAAAGTGTAGACAAGCATGCCCGTGTGCTCTCTCCATTTGATGCCATCCACCATATTATGATGTAAAAAGAAGGCTTCACCAGATGTGGCCCCTGAAACTGGACTTTCCATCCTCCAGAGCTATAAGAACTAAATTTATTTTCTTTATAGATATGAAAAAAATCAAAGGCAAAATGGACAGAATGGGTAGTGGAAGTGGGTAGCTATAAATACCAGCTTCAACCATACAATCAGCTACAGCAATGAGGACTGAAATTGTTGAGAGTATTTCTTCTTTAGTTTGTTATGAATGTGTGTGTGTGTGTGTACAGCAAATATCTTGTTCTTCTCTCCTTCATGTAACATAAGATTACCGGATTTCCTATCATAATATTTAAATATTGTTAATTTTACACCATAGTATTTAAGTTATAGGATATTTAGAGGAGTTAATATCATCCAAGTACTCTGCATCCTTTTTGTGGGGAGGGATTGTGCATTTTCAGTTGCAGGATAGATAGTTGTATCACAATAGGCAGAACTACAAACTTGTTATTGTCTTTGTATGAGGATTAAGTATGCTTTTAAGATGTGCACGGTGCCAAGTCGACAAGAGGTGGACTTGTGATGGTGAATTTATATGTCAACATGGCTAAGTTGTGGTGCCCAGATACCTAGTTAAACAGTATTCTAGATGTTTCTGTAATGTTTTGGATGACATTAATATTTACATTGGTGGACTTTGAGAAAAGCAGACTGCCCTCCATAATGTAGGTGAGATTCATCCAATCTGTTGAAGGCCTTAAATGAATAAAAGACTGACTTTGCCCAAGCATAAGGAAATTCTGCCAACAAAGGACTTGTGGATTTGAACTACAGTGTCATCTCCTTCCCGCATCTATAGCCTGATGACCTTCGGACTTCAATGGTGCGTTAGCTGTTCTCTGGGTCTCTAGCCTGCCAGCCCACTCTGCAGATATTGGACTTGCCATCTTACGAAATTGCATGAGCTAATTTTTTAGAATAAATCTCTTCTCACACCCCCCCCCCACACACACATACACACACACACACACATCCATTTGGTTCTGTTTCTCTGGAGAACCCTAATACATGCCTATATCTGAGAAAGCCCTCTTAAATGAGGCAGTAGATACAATAATTTTGAAAGTTGATGGAAGATTATAAGGCTCAGCTCACAGAAGATTCTTAAAGAATATATTGCTAATATACTCAGGATTTTTTATTAAATCATTCTCCTTTTTAGTTTTGTTTAATAAAAAGAGTTAAATTATTGTGTGTCATCGTGATGACACAGATACATACCCCATTTCAGCCCCTCATTAGGTAAACAGTATATGCTCATTTTACCAATGTAGTTGCTATGGTGACACTTACTGGGCTTCCATGGTCCGCGTTCAGGGATATTGGAAAAAGAAGTTCATCTTTTGTCATCATTGATTCTGAACAACCTTCATCACGTTTTGTAATGTTTGTCCTTTTCTTGTTCATGGAAATGATGCTATCACCTATCTATCTCCTCACTAATAGCTTGATTAATATTGATGAATGTAGATACCAGACTCCTGAAAAGATGAGAATAATTTGTCTTTAGGAAATTCCAAAAGACTTTTCCATGATTTCCATTCCTAGACAGACCAATACTATCTGTTGCCAAAATTAAATATCAATCTCTTTTCCCATATTTTCCTTCAGTCTAATGGTTATATGTTTAATGGAAAATAAAGAGTCAAGAGAAATATAATCCTCAGGATCTAGGAGCCAGTTTACATTTGTATTATATTTTTTTCTTTAACATAGAAAATTGCAATGGACTAAATGTGTGTGCCCCACCACCACCAAAAAATTTTGTGTTATAGTGCTAATCCCCAAAGTCATGGCATTAGGAGGTGAAGTTTTTGGGAGGTAATTAGGGTTAATGAAGTTATGAGGGAAGAGTGCCCCCAATGGGATTAGTGCCCTCATAAAAGGGACCTCAGAGAGTTCTCTTAGCTTATTTCTACTATGTCAGGACATAAGGAGAAGTTGGCAGTCTGCAGCCTAGAAAAGGGCCCCCACCAGAATCTAACCATGGATCCTGATCCTGAATTCAGATCTCATCTCAGAATTCCAGTCTCTAGAACTATGATTTCTCCTTATTTATAAGCCACTCAGCATATGGTACTTTGTTATACCAGCCTGAACTAAGACACATATATTTTAGCTTTTGTAAATGCTTTCATAGGAAAATCTTGTCCAATGCCTTTATGTTTTTAAAAGTCACAATAGAAAGATTGTGGAAGTTAAAGTCTTTCAAAATTGAATTTAAATGTCAGCTCTAATGATTGTTGGCAGTGTGAATTTAGCTGATTCAGTTTCTAATTTTTAACTATCAAATATTGGTTACACCAACATATCAGGGATTTAGGGTTATTGGATGAGTTGACATATGTGAAACAACCAATGACTGCCAAGGAGCAGATGCCAAGAATGAATTAGAGGAAAAGAGAATTATTGGGAATGGGAGATGAGAAGTGGAAGGAGGGGGAGAGACTTTGTACCTAAATGCAGAAATGAAACCTGTGTGAAGAGAAGAGGAAGGAGGATTGGTTAGGAAGAATCTAGAACTGCAGCACAGTTGTAAGAAAGGTACAATCACGTCAACGTCTGAGCCAAAGTTTCCTGCTGGACGAGTCCCGTGTATCCCCTGGATCGGTATTGGCAACTGCGCTCTGCGTGGTCCCTCCTGAGGGAATGCGGGAAGGGTGGGCTCTGAGTGAACACGGTGGTAGGTCCTGAGAGGCAGACGTGGAGTCTCTGTGAATTTTTCTCCTTACAGCAGAGGATCTCAGGGGCTCATTTTATAGCCACAACAACAATCTAGATCTTGGCACAAGATTCTTGCCAAATGTTTGTTTCCAGACTTTTCTTCATTTGCTCCATAGTTTAGAAGATAAATCAGTCTCTGTCTCTCATATATATATATATATATATTTCCTTTTTCCTCTTCCCCTCTACCATTCCTCATTTTAATGATTATTTCTGATAGTTTCCAATTTTGTGGTGTCTAGAGAGAGTAAATATTCTGAGTAATTTATTTTAGAATCATTTTAATATTACTTATATAATCTAATATTGGGGGGGGGAAATGGCAAAGAAGAACTGCAGGTTTTTCAGGAATTGTAAGTAAAATAATTGTTATTCTCCCGAGGCATTGCCCCAAGTCCACAAATGTATTTCACCTCCACCTAATGCCCTCATATTCCTATTTGACCCCAGCAGTCCTCCCTAGTAACAGACCGAGTGCCACTGGGAAGGGAGAGCGAGCCACGCTCAAGTCTTCATGCACCACGGGGCTGCTGAGCAACCAGACAGCCTCCGTTTGAATTCATAAGGAAACAATATGAAAGTTACATCTTCTTATAACCCATTAGATGGATCTCGATCACTGCCACAAACGGGCATTTTGGACGTGTGATAATACCCTACCCTCCGGTTTAACCAGACCTCATGTCACATTCATTTTAATTATTTCTAAATGTAAATTTATGTTATTATTTTTTTGTATTATTCCTTGCTGACTCTACCAGTCCATTTTCTTCTCTCCACTCATAAGCATAACCTGCCATCAGCTTGGGTTTGACAGCTGGCATAAATTCAATACCTCCTCAGGACATGACTTCGGATGACTTTTATTACTCCCCCATCTTTTCTTTCCTTTTATTTTCTTTCTTTTCTTTTATGTTTTTTCCTTCTCTTCTCTTCTTTTCCTTTATTTTTTACTTCTATTTTCTTCTCTTTTTTTCTTTTCTTTTCTTTTTTTCTATCTGCATGCACCATAGCCCCAGGTAGGAAACACGCCCCTGTGTTCTCCACATGCTCTTCCTCACCTCCCTGTCCTATTCAGGCTCCATTAGATAAATAACTGGGCAGGACATTTTAAAGCCTTACATGAGATCACTAGGCCATCCATAAGATGCAATGGGGAAGCTGCGTGGTGCAGTATTGGTGAACACAGATTTTCATGCATGTAGACCATAGTAGACCATAGTTCAACTACTACTAGGTCTGTCACTGGTTTGATATGTAAATTTGAAGGAAGTCTTAATGTATCTGAAACATTTTTCAAAATGGTAAAATAAAGTAACTAAGAAGTTTTCTATGAGAGTGAAACAGGTGTGTGTGTGTCTGTTTGTGTGTGTATACACACTTATATACTGTTTCATCCTCATATATACACACACATATATATAATGAGATAATAGCTATTTAACAAATTGTAGCTAATGTTATTAATGAGACATATTCTACATACCTGCTTATCCATTTATAATTTGAAATATATAAGAATACAATGATAGCTCACAAAGATGACCTTGTTCTTCTTAATGATTTTTTGTCTTTATATACCACTATGTTCTTTCTGTGCAAAAAGAACTGTGGTTTTAAGTACACAGTTTGGAAACTGAGTATATTAGAAATAAACAAGTATCAAGATTAATAGCTATAGATAAGATATATGCTCAATTGAGCATAAATTACAAATATGTGTAAATATGATCCCCATATCAAATAACGTATTATAATGTAATTAGAATGACACAATGTTAAAAGAAAAACAATTAAAGCACCACAAAACTGTAATGATTGGCCCGGCCCATGGGTAGTTTGACAAATCAGTGTAAAGACATCAAAGGCTAATGAATTTATTATAAAAGAGATAGTCAAAGAAGGCTCCATTAACCCTTGGTGTTAGAGCTAGCTTTTTAAGTGTTCAGGAGTTTTGAAAGCTGGATCTTAAAAACAGCTATTATTAAAAACTAAATCATGTATTTATAATTAAATTAAATTGCAAAGATAATGCTCTAAACTTATCACTTCCTAATTATTTTACTACATTTCAATATTCTCTGTATTTTCAGGCTGTATACATCTATTGTGTCTGTGTGGTGGAAATGCTATGTAGTGCTGTGTCACTGCATATCTTTTTCCAACTCCACAATCAGTGACATCGCATTAGCAGCTAGAAATCAGCCATGGTGGGAGTATTTACACCATAGAAATTGGCAAATGCTACAAACAAGGGCTTGAATTATTATTTTGTTCATTATCTAGACTTAAATTAATGGAGAAAATGTTAATAATGGAAAATACTTAAAATATGTTTAAGTCTAGTACTGAAGCTGAAAGTGGTTACAGTTTAACAAATAGTATCCAATACAAATCAACAGAAATAGAGAATAGAAAAACAATAGAAAAATCCATTAGAGCAGAAATTGGTTTGTGAAAACATCAACGAAATTGGCAAAACCTTAATTAGACTGGACAGAAAAAAAGAAAGAGGCTCAAATTATAAAAATCAGAAATGAAAGAGTGGACATTCTCATCTACATTAGATGGATTTTAATGAAAGATCATGTACAAATAAAAAGTTTTAACAAATTAGATAGATGAAATGGACACATTCCTAAAAAGACAAAATTAACAAAACTGACTCAAGAAGTAATATAAAATCTGAAGGGACTATAATAAACAAGAGATAAAATTAGCAATTAAAAAAATGAAACAAAAAAACAAAGTAATTCCCAGGCTCAGATGGTCTCATTGGTGGTTTTTTTTACAACACTTTAAGAAGAATTAATACCAACTTTTAGCAAACTCTTCCAAAAGAAAAAAGAACCAGAAGAAGAGGAAGGAACACTTTCCAACTCAATATTAGAGGTCAGTATTGCCCTGACACCAAAACCAAACAAAGACAAAGATAATGCAGGAAATGATAACTACAGACTAATATCTTTTATGCCTATTGATGTAGAACCCACAACAAAATACCCTCAAAGTGAAGCCAGTGAAATATAAAAGGATCAGGCACTATGACCAAGTGGGATTTTCCCAGTAATGCAATATTGGTTCAATACTTGAAAATCAATTGATGTAATATACTATACTAATAGAATAAAGGAGAAAAACAATATAGCCATCTCAACAGTTGCAGAAAAAAGCATTTGACAAAATCCAACACGCTTAATGGTAGATTAAACAAACAAACAAAAAAACTTGCAACAGAAGGGATTTTCCAAAACCTCATAAAGGGCATTTGGAAAAAAATATTAAAAAAAAAACAACACAACATCATACTTAATGACAAAAAATTGAATATTTGTTCTCTTTGATCAAGAAAAAGACAAATGTATCAAATGGTAGATCTACTTGTATTGCTTTAAGGTATCTCCATATTGCTTT
>VBSM01003199.1:9511830-9553699 GCA_008086735.1 Cheirogaleus medius | reverse complement strand
AACCATAATATTTGTACCCCCATAATATGCTGAAATAAAAAAAAAAAAGAAAAAGACAAATGTACTCCCTCACAATAATTCATCACCATTTTGTAGGAAATTATATCCAAAATTAAACAAGGAATGAAATAAAAAAGCATCCATTTTGTAAAAGAATATGTAAAATTATCACTATTTTCAGATATGTGATTTTGTACGTTGAAATTCCTAAAGAATCATTGAAAAAAGCTCTTAGGACTAAATGTGTTCAGTAATGTTGGAGAATACAAGGTAAATTTACAAAAATCATTGTATTTCTCTACACTTGCAACAACTAATCCGAAAATGAAAAGTTGCTGGACAGATGAGCTGTTTTCATTTGGGGACTATATTGAATAATGCTGCTTTAAAAATATGTGTATAAGATTTTTGGCTATCTTTTTCATTCTCTTGTGTATAAAACTAGTAGATGCATTACGGGGTTATTAATGACTTCACTCTTGGCAACTTGAATTTTTGTGAATCAAATTATTTTAAGGGAAGCCTTCTTTATACATACATTATCTAACATATTAGCATTGTCACTTAACTGTGGTGATGTTAGTTCATTTCAATATATTTGAATTACAGTCATCAGTCACTAAAGAATGCAATGCTGTATAAAGATCTGTACATTTTAAAACTTTAGTATTGCCTTGCAAAACTCTCTAATAGCTTGAATGACTTTAATATCCTGATACCTTATAAATCTTCTGTATTTAAATGGTACCCTGAACTGACACATCTTCTCTCAAAGATGATCTGAAACCATGTATAGTTTTAGTTAATTGTGAATAATATATGAGACTCTCCAATGCTGTAAATAACACAAATTTCGAAAAACAAACCTTATTTTAATTTTTAAAGAAAACATATTTAAAGTGATCCTATTTTTAATCTATGCTACGTAGTAATGACAACACATTGTTTTTAAATCTGTGGTTTCTTAACCCCAATTCAGCAACTTTGAAACACTCAATGTTTTTCTGTTGCCTGCTATAAGTAAAGGAAGGAAAAAATCAAAAGAAACCTATTTTTTTATTAAATATTCTATAGGTCTGTGAATACCCTTGAGTCAATTCTAACTGTATCTTCTATGTCTTACGTCTTATTATATAAAATAAGAACTAATGTTTTGACCAATGTTCTTAAGATCCTCCTGTATTTTCAGTTGTTAAAGAAGACATTGGTAGTATTTTACCAACTAACTCTACTAATTACAGTTTGAGACAAAATTAGGTATGCTAATATATCAAATGAATGAAAATTCTTTAGATGATTAAACTTCAATTAGAATTTTTTCTGGAGTAGAACTATATTTCTATTGAGCTTTCTAGATATTTCAGGGTTAATGACATTAAATTTATCTAGTATCATATATATATATAACCTACGAATAATTGAAAGTAATATGATACCAAAGGGTAGTGTGGTAGGGATATTGAGTGATACATTACAAATTGTGGTTATTTTTATTACACTTAAGAACTACTTAGTGCCTGGGTAAGGGGGTCCATTGAGGCTGCTGTACAAAGATGCTTTCTGTGATTCTGCAGTAAGCAGTGAGCCTAGATGTGAGATTCAAAGCCTTTACCCCAGACAAAAAGTCATCCAGAGTAAAGATGGTATTAGAGATATGTCATATCATTTTAATATATAACACAAACAGAGAAATCACAGACTAGGATCTCGAGAACAAGATAGCATCGTATGTACATGCTAAATGAAAAGTGACAACAATGATATAATTATACACATTCAATAACTTCCATGAAGTGAATAATAAACAATTAAGAATTTATACTTTCTCTTTACCCCTTTCAACCTCTGCTATATCCTAGAATCTCTAAACTGGTTTTTCTACTTATCATGGCATCATAGTTTCAGGGTCCTGTGAGAACAGTGCTCCTGCTTTTGCTGGTACTGACACTGTATCTGTGATCAGAGAAAGCTGCTAAAAATAGATAAATAAAGTGATGTAAGAGAATACCAAGCTGACAGTGTGCCCCAAAATATCTTCTCACCCACTCTGCCATCTGGCATTATTTTGAATCTTAGGTCCTAGTCAGTTTTCCAAATATACAGATATTTCATTAGGATTAAAACATGACAGTTGATGTTAAACATTTGGTGCATTTGGTAGATGCCCCCACAATTTTATACTCATTAATATTCATTTCTTATATCCCTCTATCTTAATAAATTATATATATTTATAAATAGAAAAATAAAAATAATTCTTAAAATTACTAATTTAGACAAATATCTCCTTCTTAATGGAAAACACTTTATTTCTAATTTCATTTATTAAGAAAGCTACCTTCACAGATAAATATACATAGATGATGGATAAATATTAGAGATAGATGGATAGAGATAGATAATAAATGGATATTTGGCTAAATAGCATGATGGTTCTCCTTTATACCATCCCAGAAAGCTGAAAATGAATTAGCCAATGATTTGGGAATAAGGGGCCATAGTAGAACCAGGAAATAAATAAGGCATACTTCAACATAACCTTTAAACAATTTTGATCTAAGAAATAATCAAAATTTGGGTACAATGCTAGAGACAGGTGATCTAATCATCCTCTGACTCAATATGAGCTGGCAGGAAGGGGTTTAGAGCAAATAGGGGAGGCCATGCCGATCATGGCCACTTGGGAGACACATGAATTTTCCATCCACTGGAAGTGCCAATGAGTTGTGCAAGGCTTAGCATCCAGTTCTTCTTCCGAGCACTATTTGTTGAGGGCACTGGACAACAGTAGCCAGCCTACCCATTGGAGATCTTGCAGAAGAGAATGAGGCTCCTCTGTATTCAAGACTCATCCCTAATGGACCAGCCCTCTATTTAATAACTAAAGATAATACCTTAAGCTCTCTCATAATAGAAAACTAGTCTTGAACACCTGGAAGGTCAATTAGTAAAAGCAAAGAAAGACCGTCTGCTCCATCTAACCAAAGTAGGGCTCAGCCACCTGGTGGAGATCTCAAATGGGCACAGGATAGTGGTAGACTGATCCATCCTACCATGTTTCTACATCAGTGGCATGGAGACCTGTAGAATTAGGAGATCTAACCTTTTTTAGATTTGCTAAGTATCTTGATCATTTTGAATTTCAGTATTCTCACTTCTCTGAAGTACTGTATTGGGTAGATTTAAAAAAGTTTTTTTTCTCACTTCTCAAATTGTGGAAAAATAATGGACAAGGACCTTAAACCCAAGCTTCAAGGTAGGCCATGTTCTAACTAACTGCTTTCAACCCAAAGGATTGTTATCACTAAACCTTCATTTCTTAATTTGTTCATTGTAAAATGTATGACTTGATCATGAGATTGCTAAAATATATTTTAAAAAACAGTTCTTAAAAACGTTTCTAGGATGTGTGTTCTGGGTGCTCCAAGGAGATGTCTCATGGGGTGTGCACTACAGTGAGGATGGGACTGGGAAAGATCCCTGTCCCCCTTCGCCTCAGCACCTCTGCTTTCTGCTAACCCATGGTGGGGATTCCAAACAAGGCTATATATGAGAAACGTTACATGCTAATCAACATCAGGAACCCTGGAAATAATATATGAAAGTACAAAGTACTTTATTAATCAGAGAGCACTGTGCAAAATTTGAGGAAATAGTTTTCTTTTGGATTTCTCTATAAAATGGGAGTGATAACAGTCCCCCAATTCATCATAAAAGAATTTAATGAATAAAATGAAATAATGTGTTCAAAGGGTTTTGAAAAGGTAAAACCTTCATATAAATATAAGGGCTTATTAAGTATGTCTTGTAGGCCCACTTATTGGTCACTAAGTGCTACAACTAGATGGCCTAGTATTACTTATAGTAATGCTTTCAAAGTGCTTAGAATTTTTGTTTTATTTTCTTTACTGACAGATGCTAGATGCAGATCTCTAAATTTTTAATATTCATGCTACTTAATTTAAGTGAAGCACCAAAGCTAAGTCTCTACACACAGATGTGAAATTAAAGGTATGTGTCTGTCTATATGTATACTATTTTATATAAAAATGTATATATTTATATATGTATATATATAATTTTTGAATCCAAAAAATGCATTGCCATGCTATGACAATCAGAGCTTTGAATCTTTTGTAGATGCAAAGTATTATTATTAATCCACATGGAGCAGATATCTCAGCTGATTTGACTGTTTAATGAGGCCAAGATCAAGTATTTTCTCCTTTAGAGATTTGTTAGCCTTTCACACTGTATGTTTGTAGACCTGATGGTATTTGAAACTGCATTCCGCTGTCACCAAATACTAACCAATGAACCAGAATCCACAGACAGAAGAGGTGAGAGATTATAGCTCCCCAGATAGGGTCTGTTCATGTGTGGCAAACGTTTAATAAAAAAACAAACATATGGTCATAAGTATTTCTGTAACATCACCTCTTCATATAAAATGAACACATTAAAATATAAAACTTCCACAACATTCTAATTGTGTTTCCAAAATAGAGTGGACTACTTTACTTAGCTAACAGCCAATACAGTGTTTAAATGTATGCAAATATACATAATGCATACAAAGAAATTTGGACATATCACCCGCTATACTAATGCAAAGTGCTAGTGTTGCTGCAACGCAATCATTTTCTAGTTTGCTCTTTGGATTATAAGGCCAGAATTGAAATAATTTATTCAAAAACACTTATACTTTTATAAATGTTTGATTCATTTTGAGACTACTTATCAACATGCAGTATCGCATATCTATAATGCTAACTTTAGGGTATTCTTTTAAAGAGTTGGTTGTGCTACTTCAGTATCTGAATTTATCTTCCAAGTACAAATGCTCAAGCACTGTGTATGAGTTATTCTTAGGCCTTTCATATAATTTATTATTCAAAAAGGGATAATTTTGAGATATTTTTGGCCATATTGTTAATAAATAACTCCAATACATCATACATAAATTGGGAGTGTCCTGGGCAAGTTAAGGTATGTGGTTTACCTAGTTATAGCAGACAGTCTATGGAGCTCATGACGGCATTTCCCTTAAGGTTTTAGCTTGTGTCTAATTTGGTGATCTGGCTAAGCAAGAGGTGCTTTTGTGGGTAGCAATAATGTACAAACTAGAAGCTAGCTTGGGAATAAAGGACTGAAGTTGAGGGAATATACCAATAATTGTTAATCTTCCTGGGAAGAGTTGCCTAGTCACCAGTGTTGTCCTCAGAGACATGGTAGCCAACCCAATCACTGCATTTCCTTTTAGTTCAGCCTCCTCCTCTTCTCAGTTATTTCATGAGGCTGAGGAGGTAGAGAGCAAACTCCTTGAACTCTAGAACCCTACTGTTCCACTGACACTGCTTAGAGCATCCTGGCAACAAAGTGACCAATGTGTCTCCTTGGTGTAAGACAAGAAGTGGTTTGGGGAAGGTGCAAACAATAGAGTTTCTCATGCAACATTTGGGCTATTTCAAGGTGACTAAATGTCCACTAAAGTCAATCTGGCCCTAAGTCTAAGCCAAGCTGAGCAGTAGAGCTTGGGTCTTCTCTTCTAATTTCCATCATCCTTGGCAAAGAATAGCCTGTTCAGTTTTACTTTGGAAGATTGGCAGGCACTTTGGCAATTTGGAGGAATGTTCTGACATCTGGATCAGTGATAGGGCTCTCAGTCTTCACCAAACCCTACCTCTCAAATTTACAATTCTTAGCCATCAGTATCAGTTGCTATCATCCACAACAACCCTTTTAGACACAAGGGGTCAGAAGCACTGAATCCAAAGTGGTTTACCTTGAGATATCTCCCAGGCATTTAACATGGTGGTAATCTGCAGTTTAGTTTCATTTTCCAAAACCAATAACACTCAAAAGTAGTAATTGAGTGTTTCCTATGAAACAGGCTCTATTAATACACTGGGATACAACAATGAACAAAAGAGCAAGATCTTTGTACAAGTGTTTGTATTTTAGGGTAGAAGCAGACAAAGAAAAATAAATGAATAAGTAAATAAAATGTTTTTAGACAGTTTTCTATCTTATGAAGAATATGAGGTAATGTGTCACATTGTTTTGAAGAAAAAGGGCTACTTTAGAGAGGTCAGGAAGGACACTCATAAAGACGTAGTTCCTGAGATGAGACCTACAGAAGGAAAAGGGTTGGCCATGTAAACAGCTGGGGAGAGGCATTACAGAAGAAGAAACTGTGTCCAAAAGCAATGTGTTGGAAATAAGCATGTTGTGTTAATAGAACAGAAGAATTAGTCTATGGGAGTGGAGCAGTGAAGGAGGAAAAATAGTATATAATGAGATCAGAGGGGGAGGATAGGAAGAGAGATGTTGAGTCTTTGAGATCATAGATGGACTTTACATTTTATCCAAAATTGAATTGCAAACTTCTGAAAGATTTTCAAATCTGACTCATTCTTTTATCATCTCCATTCTATTATTGAATGCATCCAGTGCTTTTTTTCTCAGCTATTATTAGTATTATTATTGCTATTATTTTGGTTCTAAAATCTAAAGGCTTTTTGGCTTGTGAGAGACATGGTATGATTTTTGTTTTTAATAAGTCACTTCCTTTGCCATGTGAATAATGGATTCAGAAGTTATTTCTGTGGGCTTATTGAAACAGTACAGGCAAGAGAAGATATTAGCATTAACTACTGTGGCTGTTGAGAGATGGGAGGAAGAGAGGAGTCAGGATATTTTCAGGTTGAATTGGATTAGATGTTGAGGAGGGGTGAATGGTGGAATCACAAATAAATCATAGGACTCAGGTTTGAACAATTGGATGGATGAAGATGTTTAACAAGATGAAGATGACTGGAGAAGGAACATATTTGGTAATGGGTAAAAGGGGATAAACATATGACTTTGAATATGTTAAATCTGAGATGGCTGTGGCACAAGGAGAAATCTTATGTAGCAGTTTTCATATGTTAGTGAGAAATACAAAGGAGAGACCAGCAATGGGCTATTTAACCTATATCAGCTCTTTACTTAGGATGTCTTATATCAGTGAGTCCGAGATGCTCTTCTGAGATTAACTTTCTCCAGCATACGTTTAATCTCTGACGGGGCAGATTTTTGATAGAATTTTCCTCTATATGTAATTATTATTTAAGAAATGCAATTTGAGCTTTTTACTCAGTGCACTGTGGAGAGTTAACCATAGTTAGAAAAACAGACAAAAAATCAAAAGCAATAGTGAGTTCTAGGATAACAGAGGCATATAAACAGAACTGAGAGATGGCTGTGAAGGACAGAAAGCTTTTCTGTCTGTCTGTCTGTCCGTCTGTCTATTCACCTGTCTGCCTGTGGTGTTTCTCTGTCATGGACTTGCAATGATGTGATAGCTGAAGTGGCTACAGATGCTCATCTTGCTCTCATCATAGCTATCGCCTGATCCTTTGGCTTTCCTCTCTACTTAAGAACTTTATGATGAAGATGAGTAAAAACCTAGATATCAATGGAGACACATTTTTGAAGATTAATATGTGGCAAATGATAGGATGTCAATATTCTTCAACAAGAATGGATGGGTTTGAGAGAAAACCACGCGGTGACCATGGACTTGTGCTGCTCAGATTGCCCTTCAAGAGAACTTGCAGTGGGAACAGAGTTGACAGCCTCGTGATGATGCACCTTCAGATCCACCGTGGGGCTTGCATGACCGTGGTGCTCACACATCCTCTGGGCCACTCCCAGGCAGTGGCTGAAAAAGGCGGGAGTGCCAGGGCCAAACCATTTCTGCCTGACCTGGGAGAGTTTATTGGCAATCTTTGCACAGCCACCAAGCAGCAGCCTGGCCCTGAGCTGGGATGCAGTCTGAAGCACTCCTGCTCAATCCTCCTCACACTGTTTCCTTTCTCTGAATGTCAAACACACATCTGGGCTAAAGGCCCCCTTTCCCTGGCTCCCTCTCACTTTGTCCTTCAAAGATTTCCTCCCATAGACTTGTAATGTACCTAATTTAATCTTGCCATCTGCTGCTTGTAAGCCCCGAAATGACAAATCCTTAAACAGGTGAATATCCCAGGCTTGTAATGGAGAAGTTATTTTATTTATTTCTGAGTTCCCAGGATGTGCTACAATGTCTGAAAAATAATGGCAAATTCTTTTTAAGTATTCCCTTGTATGATATGTATTTCTATTCTCTGGACATTTAAAGGTAAGTTTATTTATTTATTTATTTATTTTGACATATAGTAGTTCATTTAATTCTCATATCTCTTGAGGTAGGTTTTATGATATTCATTTAGACATGAGAAAATTGAGTCACAAAAATTTATGAAATTTTTTCAAGGTCACACAACTGACAAGAAGTAGTAGTACTGAAATAAGAATAATATTGACTCTTACATTCGTGCTCTAATTAGATACATCAGTAGGTTATTAATAGGAGTTGGAGGTAGGGGCAGAAGGCTGAAGGTCTGGAAGACTGACCAAGTGAAGAAAACAGTATTATAACATCATCACATTTATGCATTCATAATATTATTCTATGTATATAAAGTCATTTCTAACAATATAAAGAAAATGAAATACTATTCATGTAAGTGAATACGTCTGAATTTTTTTTATTTCAGAATATTATGGGGTTAAATAATATTTGGTTACATATAATGCCTTTGACTTGCCCACACCTGGGCTACAAACGAATTTACCCACCCCTACAGACCCCTTCCACCTGACTGGAACCCGGTGAATATTACTTCCATATGAGCAGCTTATTGTTGATTGGTTAGTACCAACTTGATGATGAGTATATTTGTTGCCTGTTTTTCCATTCTTGGGATACCTCACTTCTAAGGATGGGCTCAAGCTCTATCCAGGATAATATAAGAGGTGCTAGTTCACCATTCTTTTTTGTAATTGAGTAATATTCCAGGGTATAAATACTATATTTTATTAATCCATTTGTGAATTGATGGGCAATTGGGTTATTTCCACATCTTGCAATTGTGAATCGTGTTGCCATAAACATTCAAATGCAGATGTCTTTATTATAGAATGTCTTTTTTTCCTTTAGGTAGATGGCTAGTAGTGGGATTCCTAGATCAAATGTTATTTCTCTTTTTAGCTCTTTGAGATATCTCCAATTTACTTTTCACAGAGATTGTACTAATTTGCAGTCCTACCAGCAGTGTAAGCGTGTTCCTATCTCTCTAAATCCACAACAGCATTTGTTGTTTCAGGACTTTTTGATAAAGGCCATTCTCACTGGAGTTAGGTGATATCTCATTGCAGTTTTGATTTGCATTTCCCTAATGATTAGAGATGCTGAGCACATTTTTATATGTTTGCTGGCCATTATTCTGTCTTCTTTTGAAAAGTTTCGGTTCATTTCCTTTGCCCACTTTTTGATAGGTTTCTTTGATTTTTTTCTTGGTAATTGTCTTAAGTTCTATATAGATTCTTGTTATAAGCTTTTTATCAGATATGTAGCATGCAAATATTTTCTCCTATTCTGTAAGTTGTGTATTTGCTCTAATGATAGTTTCCTTGGCTGTGCAGAAGTTTTTTAATTTGATCAGGTCCCATTTATTTATTTTTGTTGCTTCTGTGATTGCTTTGGGTATCTTCTTCATAAATTATTTGCTTAGGCCAATGTCTATAAGAGTTTTTACAACATTTTCTTCTAGAATTCTTAGGATTTCACACCTTAGGTTTAATTCTGTTATCTAGCATGAGTTGATTTTTGTGAGGGGTGAGATGTGGGGATCCAGTTTCAATCTCCTGCATGTGGTTATCCAATTTTCCCAGCACCATTTATTGAATAAGTATTATTTTCTCCAATGTATACTTTTGTCTGCTTTGTGAAAGATTAGATGACAATATGAGGATGGTTTTATATCTGAGTTCTCAGTCATGTTTCAATGGTCTCTATCTCTGTTATTGTACCAGTGATATGCTGTTTTGGTAACTATCACCTTTTAGTAAAGGTTGAAGTGTGGTAGATTGATACTTCCCAATTTGTTCTTTTTGCTTAAGATTGCTTTGACTATATGAGGTCTTCCCTGGTTCCACATGAAGCATAGAAGAATTCATACTGCAGAAAGTAGTCCACAACATTGAGAACAATGGTATTCTCCCCAACTCCTTCTATGAAGCCAATGTTTCCTTGATACCGAAGACAAGAAAGGACACAACAAAAACAAACAAACAAACAAACAAAAAACTACAGACAAAAATCTCTCATGAACATAGATGTAAAAATCCTCAACAAAATCTTAGCAAACTGGATCCAACAGCACATCAAAAAAATAATTCACCATGACCAGGTGGGCTTTATCCCAGAAATCCAAGGATGGTTCTACATATGCAAATCTATAAATGCAATTCACCACATAACTAAAAGCAAGAACAAAGACCATACAATTCTCTTAATAGATGCAGAAAAAGCATTTGACAAAATGCAGCACACTTTTATCATAAAACTCTAACCCTGAGGCTTTTTCAGTCTTTTGTCTCTGTTCTTCACATTGAGTACTTTGTATTGATCTAAGATACTCACATGCATTGACTCATTCTTCTGTCATCTCCATTCTGCTATTGAAGACATTCATTGATTTGCTTTTCAGCTATTAGGTTTTTCAGTTCTAAATTTCCATTTATTTTGATTTTATATTTTATATTTATATGCTGAGAACTTTTAATTTTTTCTTGATTTTCAAGAGTTTACCTTTACTTCATGGTGGTAATAACAATGTTAGCACCTTTACGAATTATAATACTTATAACATAGAATATATATATTGTATACCATACCATGTTATATTACAGCATATGGTATTGTATTGCATAATATCATGTTATATTATGTATTATGTGAAAGATATATAGACGAGAGAGAGAGAGAAAGAGAGATTGCTTTGAAATATAAGAGTGAATGTTATGAGTGTCATAAATTGAAATGGAACATAATATTATATTTGTGGAGCCCAATAGTGGTTTTCTAATATATCTTTGGAACGGCAGTTATTACTGTATTGGCTATTGGTCATATTTTCTTTGGTGAGACTAACCACATGGCATGATGCATTCTGTACTAGTCAGCAAGTGAAGATATCAACAGTGAAGTCCTGTGTCAGCAATAGGGATGGGGTTGGATCACAATAGATTCATCTGTTGGGGCCACAGTCCAGGCTGGTATCATAAACAGGCACGGAAAGTAAAAATCAATTGATATGAAAGTAATATCTAATGAATATTGAAATAAAGTAGGGAATGTTCTCAGTAGGTATTTGTTGAACTGACTAAACCAAATTGCCTTTACTCTTAATTGATCAATGCCTAAACTATAATTAAAGTTAAATCAGTATCTCATTTCATCTAAATTTTATTTCTTAAGCTACATGTTTGTGTCTTAAATCATATACATGGACATGTTATATATCCATGTTCATTATATGCTGCCACATTTGTGATTATTTTTCTACATCAAGGTTTTCGAGTTGAAATTCCTTCATGAGATAGATGGTTAAGGTAAATGACTAAAGTTGGTAGGGCAAATGAGAGATGTGTGTATTAGACGAGAGTATTAGGGACTTTGTGTAACTGAAGGTAGAATGCTCTGTAAATTCGCTTCTCGGCCTTTTGGCTAAGATCAAGTGTAGAATGCTCTGTAAAAACACATAAATAAAACTAATAGTAAGGATTTTTTTTAATGTTATAAAAAAAATGTAGCCCCCCAAATTCATCTGTGGACTCCATGTGGCTTTCATGCCTCTCATTTGTGATTCCTGTTAGGTTGATAATAGTACTTCATGGATTGGGACTTTTTTTTCAATGCAAGGCCAGATAGTAAATATTTTTAAGCTATGTGGGCCATACACTCTCTGTTGAAACAACTCAACTCCACTGTTGCAGTGCAAAAGCAGCTAGAGACAATATCTATATTAATGGACATGGATGTGTTCCAATGAAATTTTATTTATAGAAACAGTGATAGCTGAATTAATAGCCAGTGAGCTACAGTTTGCCAACTCCTGTCATAAATGGAGCAGTAGACTAGGATTTAGTGACTAGAGTTCTGGTTCAAATTATTATTAATGCTCGAAATTTTCCAATCATTTATTACTTCAATCATGCAGCAAGATTTTATTTGTAAGTCATTTCTGCTTAGTTAGTTTGGATGTCTTCTTAAATACATCTGCATTTGTCCACAGGGAGAGTTACTAATTTTTTAATACTAATGTTCCAAATGGATTCTTTCCAATTTTTTTTTTAATTTTGTGGTTGAGTTATACACAAACATCCACAAAGCAAGATACTGGACTCAGCTCTACTATGAGAGCATGATCAGTGCTGTGGGTTACCTTCTGAGTCTTTCCATGCTGAAATGTGAAAGGTCAGCGTTAGACATCCAAAGAGAAGAGCAAGCTACCAACAGTATATGATTAGATCTGGTAAATAGATCTACTTCCAGCAATGCTAAAACATTAGCGATATTAGTGGAGGATGGGAGGATGAAATCCTACATACCTATCAGAATAAAACTAAATAACAATTGCCTTAAAATAGAAAGACAGCTCCACCTTTAGTCATGAGGAACTGTTCCATGATATTTTTTGTTGTTTGTTTGTTTGTTTTGCACTTTTTGTTTGTTCCTGGTTTGGGTTTTAGGTATTCTTGTAACATGTACATAGTTGGTCTTAGGGAAGCTTTTTCTATGAAACTTTTGAGTTACTCATGAAGACACACATTTGAACAAATGAGTATTATAACCTGGTTAATGCTGCCACCTGAAAAACAACATTTTGTATCAACTGAGATTAGTTGATTAGTTGCTTTTTGGTTGGTTTGTGTTTATATTTTTCAAGGAGAAGAGGCCATTATCTGGGTCTGTATTACTTCCATCACTATTTTATGATCCTATAAAAAGGTGTAATTGCTAATCTAACAGCTTAGGTTTTTGGTTACTCAGTTGTTAGAATTTTTTGCAGGAGAGTCAGAGAAAAGAAGTTGATTTTTAAATCATATACTTTTTATCATCACAAGCCAACAATGTATTCTTAAGCAGAAAAAAATATTCTTTGTTTCAGAAATATTTGAAAAAGGGTCTGATATATTTTAAATGATCAGTTAATCCAAGGAAAAGTTGGATTATTGTAAGCAAGCTCTTGTTTTCATTGCTCTTAGCTGCCATACTATGGAAAATGCCAAATAGAGAGTTCAGAATGTTTAGAAAAGACAATTATTTCAAAAATGACTTATATCATTATGTAAAAAAGAGTTAGAGTTTGTAGGCATAAATACTTACATAATTGTGTGATGCAAATATGAGCTATATTCTATTCCTTTCCAAGTGTGTTTGAAATAGCAGGGCTGTCATCTGCTTTGGCCATATGAGGAGGTGGGAGACTCTTGTCTTAAAGTACCATTGCACTAACTATAACCATGTGAAGTACAATAAAATCTTAAGGCTTCCCCCCATGAGATGAGTAAATGGATCCCCTCCTGGCCAAGGGGATACCCTAAAACTGAATTGCCTGCCATGAGGAAGGAGGTCAAACATGGTCATCATGCCCCCCTCCCTTCTTAGAGATATCCTTTGTAACTCATTAACAGGCCTAAGGCTACGCAAGACAAAGCTGCAGGTCCTCAATTTATATAACAAATGTATGGCCAGTAACTTGTCTCCAATTAACAGACTTCCTTAAAACGTTCCAAGCCTTTATACAAAACATCCATTTTTAAACCAATTACATGTCAAAGAGTCTTTTAACCCACCTATAACCTGTAAGGCTGTACAGGTATAGCTCTTGAAATGGCCCACTTTTTTGGGCCAAACCAATGAATGCCTTCCATGTATTGATTTATGACTTTACCTGTAATCCCTGTCTCCCTCAAAAGTTTAAAACCAAACTGTAACCCAACCACAGCGAGTCCACTTGCTGAAGGGTTCTTGGAGGTGGCTCCAGGTTATGGTCCTCCAATTTGGCTCAGAGTAAACTTCTTTAAATTGTTTTACAGAGTTTGGCTTCTTTTCCATTGCAAAGGAGAAATACAGAGCTTTTAAATGGAGGGCCATTTTAGCTTCAGGCTATTACTGTTTAACTATAGTTGATGGTCCTGATCAACCCCGTGTCCAGTGAAGACAACTGTGACCTCTGCCCAGACAATTCTGTTGAGCCATCTCCTGTGGTACAAAAAAACAAAAGACACCTAACAGCCCCCCGATTACTGGCCTCTGGCATGGATGCAAGTTTTAATTCCCAAAAAGAGTGGGGGAGGTTTTAAAGAGACAGCTTATAAAACATTTTGCTCTTTGTTCAGGGCTTTGTTTCCGTTACACTATATTTATATACAACTGGTAGCACAGGAGGTTTGTTTATACTAGCATCACCACAAGCATGTAATTGCTGTGCTATGACTTTACAATGGCTACAACTCACTAGGTGACAGGAATTTTTCAACTGCATTATAATCTTGTTGGACCACTGTCTATATAGTCTCTCCTGGATCAAGCCATCATTATGCTATGCCTGTAAACACTCTTAGATGAGACAGTGGGCTGGAGGGAGAAAAATGCCTTTCTCTCATAGCTCTGGGACATGACTTTGGTAAGGTCTTCTCCCTCCCTCCCCTACTTCCCCCCCACTCCAGTGTTAGTCTTTGTTGTGGAGAAAGCTCTGGTTCTTTCCCATAGATAATTCTTCCCCTGCCTGCCTCCTGCCAGATCCCTAAAGGGATTCTTTCTTGGATTTTCTCCTTAAGAATCTGGTAGGTTTCATGGAAGTAATGTCCACCCCCAAAAGTGTGGGGCCTCCCTAAGACATCAGACCTCAGGAATGTCAAACTATTATGCTGAATGTCATGCCACACTCAGCCTCCAGCAATTTGTCAAAATTACCATTTTAGGTGTTACTAGTTTATGGCCCAGGAGCTTTTTGCTCCAGGTAAGCAGATCCGAGCTGTGCCCCTGAATGTGCCTGCCTCTTCAGATTTTAGAGTGGCAGTTTGCTCTGGAAGCTTATTAGAGAACTGTGATTGAGATTTAAAAAATGATCTGATATTTCATAATCTTGTTAAATTAGTTCTAATACTTTTTATTTGATGAATCCACAAGCTTTTCTATGTGTGCAAACATATCTTCTGAAAATTATAAAAGTTTTACTTTTTTTAAAAAAAAATCTACTACATAATGATTCTAAAGCTGATACTTAGGGGATGAGAAGTTAAGAGGAAATCAGAGGTTGAGACACTGAACTTAAGCAGAGTTTTGATAGTCTCATGAGAGACAAAAAATGGAGAACAGGTTTCTCAAGCTTTGAATTCTTACCTTGAAGCTGTAGACCAGCTTTCGTAAAGAGAGGATTGTATTGTCAATCTCAGAGTATAGTATGATCACCTGTTCCTACTTTAACTGCCTGCTAGAAACAAATGTAAATCCTTCCTAGACCATTATAACATCACTCAGTTTCTTAAATTATCTCAGCAACATTTTATTCACAATGATTTATACTTGATTAACAATAGCTAAGAAACTAAAAAGATAAAACACAACTCAAAAATCAAAAGAAAATCAATAATAATAGATATAGAAGAGTCAAATATTGGACTTATAAGAAATGGACTTTTGAAATATCTGATTGATATGTTCATTAAATAAGATGAAAAGTTGCATGATCTCATCAGACATCTGAAAATTATATAAAGATCCAAATGTATGTTTAAGAACCATAAAAATACAAAAATACTATTGAAAATATCTCAACTGATAGGTTTGGACAGCAGATTGGACAGTGTTAGAGAGAAGAGTCATTAGCTAGAAGATAAATAACAGTATTCAGACTGAAACCTGGTAGAAAAATCACAGGATAAAAACACAGGGGGAAAAAAAGAACATAAGTTCAAGATGTGGTAAATGGATCTAACACTTCTGTAAGCCAGATATCTATCCTGTCCAAAGTATATAAAATTGTGTACTATGATTTCTTTTAGAACCATGGTTTGAAGTCATGTAAGTAGATATTCTCCAAACTTGAAACAAGATATCAAGACAATGAATCAAAAAATTGTGTTTCACATCATGGAAAACTTATTGAAAACTTAAAAGTAAAAAAAAAAAATCCTTAAAAGATGACCAGGAAAAACAAAATGAAACAAAAACATTGTTCTGAAAAAAGCACCAATAATGCTAGCAATTGACTTATTAACAGAAACAAAGGAGTCCATAGACAATGAACATTAATAAATGTTCTTTGAAATAATCCATGAGATAAAATTGAAACCTCAATAAAAATCAGAAACTATTTATAACTGAGTGATAATAAATATACAATAAAATATATCCAGTGCAGCTTAAATCATATTTAGGGAAAAAAATGTGTAGGGCTAAAAGCATATAAGCATACGTATAAAACAAAAATATTATAAAGTCAAAAGCCTGGTTATCTATTAGAGCAATATAGAAAATTTATGAAATAATAAATTTTTGCTAATAATAAAGATAAAGGAAGAAATTACTAAAATAAAAAATAAACATATAATATAATATAAAATATAACAAAAAGTTGTTTCTTTCCAAAAAGGCAAATAAAATTAATAAACCTTTAATATATCTGAACAAGGAAAAAAGTGATTAAGGGGATTAAAAATAGAAATATGTACAGATCTTATAGCTACTAAAGAGATAAAAGGTATTATGAATAATATTATGGCAATGAAAATTTAAATGAAGTTATGAATCCCTACAAAACCAAAATTTACTAATAACGATGTAGGGAGATACAAAAAACCTTGAATAGTTGTAGCTATTAGTGAAATCGAATTCATAATTAATAGGATTCACAAAGTGATTTTAGGCCCAGCTGGCATCACTGTTAAACTGACACAAAATTTAAAGTAGGAAATGAAGTTGACAGGACACAGTCCCTTCCAGAGAATAGAAAAAAGTAACATTCCTTGCTAAACAACTTTCTTCTATACTTAAAAAATCTACGTAAAGAAGGTAGACAGCACAATAGAAATAAGAACAAAGTCTTGTGCATGGGCTTTAGAAAAGACCCAAATGTTCAAAACACATATGAGAAGATATTCACCTCTTTGTCATCAGGGAAATGCAAATGCAAGCATAACGAGAAACCCTTCTGTGTGCAACAGAATACCTAAAACTACAGAGACTGACAGTAGCAAATGTGGGCAAAGATGTGGAGAAACAAAATTCTTATGCAAAATTGAGACTGAATTTGTACAACCACTCCAGAAAATTCTTTGATGTTATTTATTAAAGTAAATATGTGCAAAGCACACCTTCAGTTTCTCTTATATAAGTACACAGATACCAGAAATACATGTATATATTCTCTCCTGCAATGTACATGTATGTGCTTAGCAACACTATTCATGCAAAAAAAAACTTGAATGCTCATCAATTAATAGATCCTTACAGTAAAATACTATACAGCAAAAATAATAATTACTCAAAAAATTAGTTTTGAGTAAGACGTAATTGAACGAAACGGAGTGAAATTGTCTAGGTTTGTTTCTTTTTATCCCCCTAAAATTAAAAACAAAAAGAAAAAGCATGTTTTAAGAAGTAGAGTGTAGATGGCTATGTTGAATATTTTTCAGAGTTTCTTGAATGTAAAGATCAAAAAGAAGGTTTTGGGTTTGGCAATTTTTTGAGTTATTTTTTACTTTCTTAGATCAGCTTAAATGGAATGGTAGAGGTAAAAATAAGCAGAATCTGTCAGAGATTTTAGACTCAAAGAATCTTGGAATCTCAAACATCAATTTCATCCTTCCCATTCATTAATTTAAACTGTCAGTGAGACCAGGAGGAAAGACACTTGCTCATGGACTTACTGGAATCTATTGACATCAGAATCCATTCTGCATCAACTTTTATGTGAGCACACTGAGAGTGTCAACAAAAACACAAACTTTTGCTTTAAGCAATTGTGGTGTGCCCAGAACATATAAGGATAAGAAAATCTAATAAAATGTTTCATTCATGAAAATTATTTCAAATATGAGATGTAGAACACAGTATTTGGTCTGTGTATAGACACAAAATTGGAATGTGGACATATCTTATTAATGAAAATGACTAAAACCCTAATTTCTAGGTTCGAGGTAAAGATTCCTTACACTTACTTCTTTGGATTTTTTTTTTCAGTTTTAAGCATGAAAATTTGGAGAATTAAACTTATTCTTGGGTTTGTCAATAAAATGCTTAAAATATCAAAATTTTATGAAAACTGTGCTTATTTGTTTACATATTTAGATTTATATCAATGCAAAAATATACAGCAAACATGGTAGAGAGTTTTCAAATAGTGAATTCTTAATAAATAATTTATAATGACAACTGAACAAAGGTGATATAATTTACTTTTTCAGATTCACTGAGTTTTGTTTTTCTTCCAAGATAGAGATTACTATCCTAAACCAATTTGTGATACATTTAAATCTTCATAAGAGACAATAATGGGATTCCTAAGTTGCTCACCACACCTGTCTTGGATTAGATGCAAATGTGTGTGTGTGTGTGTATTTTTTTACCCAAAAGACTTTTTATTTTTAATCCCATCATTCTGAACTTGACTGTGATTTGCTAAATAAGACAACATTTAAAAAGCATTAGAAAATCAGGAAAAACATCAATGTATTTGGGCATGCCTGGTCTGAGATTCAAGCCAAACATAAAATTTACTAATATTTGTTATTTCATCATGATTTTGCTTTGAAAAATATACCTCTAATTTTGTGTACTTGCCCTACTTGTCTGACATCAGTTATGTCATTTATCTTCCCTGGAAGGTCCTGTGATGTAGTAACAAAATCTGATATGTTTGGGGAACCAATAATAATATGTAGCATTTTTTAAATTAATGAGTTTCTGGTAACTGATATGAACATAGACTTATTGAACTGCTGAGTATAAACCATCCCCTCATAATATATGTAGCTTGAGCATAAGTTGATGGATGAAACTTGCAAACATTAAGCTAAATGAAACACAAATATCACATATTCTATGATTTTCATTTATATGGAATGTCTTGGATATGCAATATTAGCAGTTGCCAGAAACTGAGAGGAGAGTGTGGGGTAGCTACTAATGGGTGAGGGGTTTCTCCTGGAGGTAATAAAATGTTTTGGAATTAGTGATGTCTTGCATATTTCTGTGAATACACTAAAAACACCCCACTGAATCATACATGTAAACAAGTAAATTTTATCACATGAAGATTATATCAACATACAAAAGTTAAAGAAGTACTATATGATCATACCAATAGATGTATCGAGCATTTAACAAAATTCGCCACCCATTCATGATTTCCAAAAAGAAAACTCAAAGCAAACTAGGAATAAAGGAGGACTATGTTAATATAATAAAGGTATATGTGAGAAAACTTAAGGTAATATCCTACCTATGGTGAGGCAGTGAACATTTTCCCTCTAGGAAGCAGGTAGGATGTTTTCTCCTACCACTCATGTTCATTATTTTTCTGGAAGTTCTAGCCAGTACAATGAGAAAAGATAAAGAAATAAAAACATATATATTGTAAAGAAAGATGTTAAAACCTCTTATTTCCAAATAAAATATAATATATACAGAAGAAAAATCTATTTATAAAAAAACAGAAACAAATCCTGAAATTAGAAAGTTTAGTAAATTCTTAGGACACAAGAAATTCAGTTGCATTTCTGTATATCTGCAATGAAGAATTTGAATTAAAATATATATACCATTTAAAATTACACCACACAAAAAATTAGAGACTTAGTTATATATCTAACAAAATAGATACCTGATATATGTGTAGAAAAAGACACACCAGAGAAAGAAGTCAAAGGAGATTTAATTAAATGGATAGATATTCCATGTTCATGGATTGGAAGACAATTTTGTTAAAATGCCAAATCTTCCTAACTTTATCTAAAGATTCAAGAATCCTTATGAAAATCCTAGCACTTTTTTGCAGATATTGACAAAGTGGGTCTAAATTGATACAGAAAGGCAAAGGATCTAGAATAACCAACACAATTCTGAAATGGATGGTCACAGTTAAAGTACTCATATTATTCGATGTTAGGACCTACTGCAAAGCCAGCCTCAACAAGACTGCATGGCATTGTCACAAATATAGACATGTTGATAAATGGAACAGAAGACCTAGAAAGACATCCCCACAAATATAATGCACTGATCTTTTATAAAGGAACAAAGATAAATCAATGAAAGAGCAACAATCTACAAATAATGCTGAAAATACTGGACATCCATATGCAAAAAAAGAAAAAATAAACAAGAACAAACCTCATGATATACACAAAAATAACTAAAAATTGATTATAGATTTACATGTAAAACTCAAGACTGTAACATTTCTATAGACAAACATAGGAGAAAATTTACATGACATTGGGTTTTCTGGTAAATTTTTACTTGTAACACTGAAAGCAAATCCAGAAAGAAAAAATTTTAAAGTTGGTCTTTATGAAAATTAAATATTTTGTTCTACAAAAGATAATGTCAAGAGAATAAAAAGACAACCCATATACTTGGGGAAAATATTCAAAAATTACACATCTGATAAAATATTTGTATCAAGAATATGCACTGCATTCTTTAAACTCACTTATAAGAAAGCAACACAATTTTAAAATGGGCAAAAAATCTGAAACATCTCACCGAATAAATAAACAAATGGCAAATGAGCATTTGACAAGATGTTAAAATCATTCGTCATTGATGGCCAATAAACAAACCAAACCAAAGCCAAACAAACAAACCTAAATGGATAATACTAACTGCTGGCAAGGATGCAGAACAACAGTAGCTCTCATTTATGCTGGTGGAAATGGAAAATGGTACAGACAGATTTGCAGTGTTTTATAAAGCTAAACATTGTCTTACCAAACTACCAAGTAATCATCATTATAGATACTTATCCAAATCATTTGAACACTATGTCCACATAAAACCCTGCACACAGTGTTTATGGAAGCATTATTCACAATCACAAAAGACTGGGTGCAACAAAGAAGTGCTTCAGTAGACAAATGGATGAACAACCTGGGGTGCATTCACACAGTAAAATACTATTCAGTTTTAAAAACAAATGAACTATCAATCATGCAACAGTATGAATGGATCATAAATACATATTGCTAAGAGAAAGAAGCAGAGAGGGAAAGGTTACATTCTCTATATGCCTATTGTGTGATGTTATCAAAGAGGAAAAATTACAGAGATGAAGAACAGATCAATGGTCTCCAGGAGGTTGGGTATGGTTGAATAGGTGAAACACAGGAAATTATTTAAGGTTGTAAAATGCTTTTCTATAATACCATTGTAGCAGATACATGCCACTATAGAACAAAGAGTGGGCCATAATGTATAACAAGTTTTAAAAAAAATTATTTAGGAGATTGGAGGATCCTAGGATGGAATGCAGACTTTGACCAAAGAGGATTTAACTCTGTAACAAATGTATGATAAACCTTACTAAAGAGGTGGAAAGAAAAGGAGTTAACCTTAGTAACTTTAGAAAAGAATTGGAGGTTGTATATAACATTCAAGACAAGAGAAAGTGTATATAAGCACTGTAACTGGTAAAGTTGTTTCCCATGGGAAACATCTCTGAAACTGTTTCCCATGGAGAACAATTCTGAAACCAGTATACATGTATGTTGGGATTGAACAAATCAGTAAGGGGATGGCAGATAGTGGGAATCAGTTTTCTCCCCATCGAAATGGGGGATTAGACATAAGCAAGTGGAGAATGCTAGAATAAACCAAATATACTAGAAGAAAATTCGAGGCATAGGTATGAATTCATGTTTGGTTTAATGTACTAGTATATGTTCCTTTATGTGATGTAAATAGAATGCCACCCCTTGGTCTTCCTCCCAATAATCTGTAACCCAGTAATCATATCAGAAACATCAGAGAAATTTCAACTGAAGAATATTCTATAAAATATCTGACCAGTACTCTCCTGAAAGCTGTAAGGTCATCAAAAACAAGGAAAACCTGAGAAACTGACACAAGTCTAGATGAACCTAAAGGCTCTAATTCTAGGAACATAAGGACTGGGTTCTGGAACAGAAAAAGAACATGAAATAAAAACTAAGATAATCCAAATAAAGTATAAGCACTACTTAATAATAATGCATTATTATTGATTCATTAGTTGTGACAAATGCACTATAGTAATGTTAAAAAAGGGAGGTATAAGGGAATTGCCTGTGGTACCTTGAAAATTTTCTAAAAGTCTTCTAAAATAGAACAATTATTTAAAAACTCTGACTATAAATTACTCACTCTCAGATCCAGGGAAGTTGCTTATCTTCTTGGTTTTTTAATCTGCAAAAAAAAGCATGATAATTTTATAAAATTTACGGGATTGCAAGGAGAGCAATATTTTAAACAAAATATTTCTCAAAAATGTTAAATTATGTATTTAAAATGAGTGTTATTGCTACTCAAAGGAAAAACTAAAAGGAAAAAAAAAGCATGCCTTGCTAGGACACTTGACATAAATAGCTGTTGCTCTTACACATTTTGCTCAAAATGAGAACTTCTTCAAGTAGTATGTGCACATCTCTGAGTGTCTGCACGTTTGTATGTAACTAATATATTTATGAAGGGAAAGAATATGCCCCCAAATACATGGTGAATACAAAATATCTTACAGTATTCTTATGAGCAGATTTATTCAAAACAATAATGAGTGGCATATAAATAAATGCAGACATTATAAAAATAACAAAACCCTTAAGTTGTTTGACAAATCATGAAGATATCCTGTCACAAAATATATAAGGCAATTTGCTCTTTGAAATGCTATAACAATCGGATACAGTCAAATTTACCCTGGGTTTTACAGAAACCACAGCAAATGACTTAGCAATCTATAAATCCACACTTGACAGGGTTTTTTTTTTTTTTTTAAGCAGGTTTCATAAATGATTTGCAACAGAGGGAGGAGTTTACTATAATTGTTCTCCATCGCTGTAAAAAGCATTGTGGATTAGAAAAAAAGAAATGAAAGAGCTATATTAAAGTAAAATGTTTTCTTAGCAATATTTTTAAAGAGTGTGGAAGGAAAAAACTTTTAATGAGATAAAATAGAAGTGTTATATTTATATAAGGAAAGAATGGGGTCTTCTCAATCAGCTAAGACACAGCCTATAATTTGCTGAGCCAAACAATCCATCTTCCTCTTAATTAAATCACAAAATTAGTGGTTCTAAAGCTTTGGGTTAAGAAGATTCTCTTTGGAGTGAATATTAAAAATATTCCCTCATGCTTATCTTCAGAGTTTCTACCTGAGTAGGACTCGCTGGGACCAGGAATCTGCATTTTAATTAAATACCTCCCAGGAGATTCCCATGGTTCCTACTCTGCTATACAAGCATGAAAATGTATACACACACACACACACACACAAAGAGAGAGAGAGAGAGAGAGAGAGAGAGAGAGAGAGAGAGAGAGAGAGAGAATATGAAGCAAAGCAAAGGAAGAGCAATAAATTCACTCTGGATAAGACTGACTAAACTGTTTAGCATTCATACAAATATAGATTCTGAGCATTCCCAGGTTTGTATATTTCTTGAGAACTAACAAACTGTTAAGTTTGTTAAAAATAGACACCTAACAAAATCCCAACGGTGATGGAGAATGTATTCCAAGAATTTCTCTATGAAGAGTGAGGAAATTCAGTTGTTGACCCCGTGCTGTATAAATTGTACTAGACATGTGTTAGATGGTCACTCAACATTTATTCCTTCCTTCCCCCTCAGTTCAATTCAGAATTTGTTTGCTTATTCATTCTTCACATACAGCCATGTACTTTGGGAAAAGCTGACTCCACTTTGAGCTCTCAGAGAAGGATATAATTGGGTCATACTCCTGGCTAAAATTAGGAGTGGTCATAGGACCAAAGTCAGAGCACTTTAAATATATCCCATTCTCCTGCTTTGAAAGTTGTTTAGAAGCACCCTCTCTTCTACTAAATGTGAATGGGGAAACCTGTCACCCCAGTTGTCAGAGGTTTGATATTTTGACAAGCATAGCAACTGGTTTTAGATTGAAGCTAACAGAACAGAGACATATAGAAGAAAAAATAAATAAAGGTGGATCCTTGAGGAAACTGATGAACCATCAAAGTTAATTCTAAAGTTTATCTTACTCTAAAACTTCCCACTAATACTAGATGATGCATGTACTTTACTCTTGTTCAGATCACTTTGAATTATATTTTTTAAACAGATACAGTGAATGGAAAAACAAACACCACATGTACACAATACTAAATTGGAACTAATCCATCAACACTATGTGCACATATGGAAGTAAAATTCAAGGGAAATCAAGTAGGTGGGAGAGGGGAGGAGAGGATGGGTAAATTCACACCTAAGGGGTACAATGCACACTAACTGATTGAAGGGCACACTTATAACTTCAACTCAAACTGTACAAAAGCAAATTATGTAACCAAAATATATATACCCCATAAAATTCTGAAATAAAAGAAAAAAAAAAGAAATCATCCTCCCTATATAGGCTGGTTTAGTAGCTAAATCTAGGAAACTAGAGGAATAAAGCTGGGTGTAATCCTACAATAATGACTCAGGTTTTTACCTTTCCCTATATCTATTCTCTTTGCAATGCAACTTTGAAGATACTCCCATTGGTGGTGGATACTATTTACCTGCTTCTTGGTTCTGAATTTTGTCATTTGACATCCTTTGGCCAATGGGATGTTGACAGTTGTGACACTGCTGAGGCTTGAAAGCATGCTAGCATGATCTGCTCCACTCTTGTTCCACTATCCCCACCATAGGGCCGCTCCTAGGCTAGCCTGCTGGGTGATAAGACAGTCAGAGCAGAGGCAAGTCACTCCATTTGCCTTAACAGAAGCCATCCTAGATCACCCAACATTCAGCTGACCTCAAGATATGTGGGAAATCCCAGCCAAGAGTAGCAGAGTTGCCCCGCTGAACTTTAGCTGACCTTACATGCATAAGATAACCCAGCCAAGACCAAAAACAAACAACTGTTAAACACACAAATAAAATATCAAACATCCGTAAACTGAAAGACATTTGCAGACTTAAACATTTACTTATGTTTTATAATACTGAATTTTGGAATAGTTTGTATTCAGTAACATTGTGACAGAAGATAATTAATATATACACTAATACTAAAAATGAGATCTTTCCACAATAGAAACTCAAATAAGTGGCATTAATTTGGGAACTAGATGGTGAGGAAGCTCTTATAGTAGTTTAAAAGTGATGAGGAAATTGATATAAGAGATGAGAAATAAAGTGACCCATGTTATGTGGCGGAAATATATTTGGCAGCAATTTTGCTGATGATAACAGAAGATAAAAACGTAACCACAACATTTTTGGATTTGATCAAGGATATTCCCAAGGCAGTAATGCTGAAAGTGCATCTAACATTTACTAGCTGTGTATGAGAAAAGATATAAGAAAATGATGAACTCAGAAAATAACTGAAATTTGCACATAGAAATTAGATGAAACATACAAGGGCTGAACTTCCTGTGATGAAAAATAAAACTTTCTCATTTCCAGGTTCTCCAGTGGCAAAAGAGTCTCACAGAATGATGCCTCAGGGAGCACAGAGGAAATCAAGGGTGTGACTGTGAGATCCTTGTTAAGCCCCTTGCTGGAGTTAAGGTCATGCCTAGTGTATCCCTCAATTGGAAGTAAGCGTTTCTGGGAATCTATGAGCATCATTTCACAGAAGTCTGGCATGCCTAAAATAGCAATAAATAAAATGATTATGAAAGGCCTATATGGAAAACAGGTATGGATGTGACTTTCTTGCCCATTAGTGTGAAATAGACTCAAATTCATAATCAAAGTACAAAGTCCCTGAGTCAGTACATACCCTCAGCCTTACTAAAACAGGCAAAACATATTGAAAATGTGAAAAGGTCTCTGGAGTCTCAACAATATTCTGGTAAAAAGTGTACTAAGAATGCTGTTCAAAGAATGTATTTCCCAATTTCTTCCTCATATGTACTCATGGAAAGTAATGGAATGTGTTAGCTTAAGCAGGCTGCTATACACAGCCCAGGCAACAAAATACCAAATATGGGGTGGTTTATATAACAGGTATTTATTTCTGACAAACCTTCCACTAATATCATATTAAATGGGAAAAATTGAAATCATTCCCTCTTCAAACTGGAACTAGACAAGGATGCCCACTATCTCCTCTCCTATTCAACATAGTGCTCGAAATCCTAGCTACAGCAATCAGGCAAGAGAGAGGTATTAAGGGCTTCCAAGTATGGGCAGATGAAATCAAACTCTCACTCTTCACAGATGATATGATATTATACCTAGAAAAACTCATGGATTCATCCAAGAGACTCCTAGATTTGATAAACGAATTTGGTAATGTTTCAGGTTATAAAATCAATATACTCAAATCAGAAGCATTCATATATGCCAAGAACCATCAAGCAGAAACTCAAATCAAAAACACAATACGCTTCACTATAGCCTCAAAAAAATTAAATATCTAGGAGTATACTTAACAAAAGATACGAAAGATTTATTTCTCACAGTTCTAAAGGCTGGGAAGTCCAAGATCAAGGCGAAGGCAGCTTCAATTCCTGGTGAGGGCTCTCTTCCTGGCTTACAGATGGCTGCCTTCTATCTGTGTAGTTGAGAGAGCGGGGGGGAAGAGAGAGAGAGAGAGAGAGAGAAGGAGAGAGCACACTCTGTTCTTCATTTTTTTATAGGAACGCTAACTCCATATTGGGGACCCTACCCTCATGACCTCATCTATACCTAATTACCTTCCAAATGTCCCACTTCCAAAACACCACTCCCTTGGGGGTTATGGATATAACACATGACTCGGGTTGGTAGAGGCACAATCCTTCAGTACATCGTGTAAACTGAAAAAAGCCAAACTCTGTAAAATAATTTTAAAGAGATTTACTTTGAGCCAAATTTGAGGACCATGACCCAAAGCCACTCCCAAAAAGCCTTAAGCAAGTGGATTCAATGTGACTGGGTTACAGTTTGCTTTTATATATTTCAGGGAGTCAGGAGTTACAGGTAAAGTCATAAATCAATATGTGGGAAGCATACATTGGTTTGGCCCGAAAAGGTGGGCCATCTGGAAGCAGGGTTGGGGGGGCTTACAGGTTATAGGTGGGTTTAAAGATTCTTTGGCTTGTAATTGGTTAAAGACATGAAGCTTTGTCTAAAGGCTTGGAATGTTTCAACATTAGGAACTATTATCAGAGATAAGCCACCAGACATAGATTTGTTGTGTAAATTGAGGACCTGCAGGATTGTCTTGCATCCCCTTAGGCCTGTTAATGGGTTACAAAGGATGTCTCCAAGAAGAGAGGGGGGCATGATGAGGCATGTCTGACCTCCCTCCTCCTGGCAGACTATTTAGTTTTAGGATATTCCTTTAGCCACCAAGATTCCTTCAGTCAGCCGGTGGGGGGAGGGTAGGCTTTAAAATTTTATTTTAGTTCAAAATTCCCTCCTTTTGGCTAAGATATGTCAGAGGCAGCATCTATGGCCAAACTCTCATTTTGCCCCATCCATTGCCAGGGTGGTGTGACTACCTGCCCTGGGTCCATCCAGTCCCTCGATGGGACCCTTGTGGCCAAGGGGACTGAAGAGCTGAAAGGGGGCTTACAGCCAATTAGATATTTTAAGCCAGACAGGACCTGAGGTAGACAGGCACTCACTAACACTTTAAAATCTTCTAAATGACATGAGTAAAATCCAAAATCTCAAAGGCAAAGCTACAACAGTAGTTTACTTATAAGTGTTGAGCTACTGTATTCTTGGGCTTAGTGGTAGATTTGTAGCAAATATAAGCATCATTAATATTTAAGCTAAGGGAATTTAGAGACTTTTATTGTGTCATAATATTTTAGTTTATTTAGTAATTTATACTAAGGTGGCTGATAAAATTACTCATTATATCTCCTTTTGTATAAATCCATAACTGAGAAAAATTATACTCAGGAAGCTCTAAGTCTATAGAAGGTAGGAAAAAAAAAATTACGATTGGTATGGGTATTTGCAGCACGTGGCCTGAAAAGATGAAGTATTTCAGTTAGTATTCCTTTAGGCTTCTGTGTGCCCCTCCTTGATCTGGAAGGTCTAAACTAATTTCATCCCTCAAAATTGACCCTTATAATCTCACATGCCCCCTCTTCTAAGATATTCCCTGGGTTGAGAGGGAGCATATTTGAACAGGGCTTTGGCAGATTCCATGGTTAGAGACACTGATAAACCAAATTGGTTATTTTTGTGGCATACAGCAATATACCTAATAATAATAATTATTACTGATAACATATACCAAAATATGTCAATATTTTACAACACTGCAACATATATTAATAACATATTTATACAAGTATAGTCCAAAGAAAGTCAAATGCCATTTCATATTTAACAACGTTCCCTGGATTGTTTTGACACACCAAATAAATCTGTCTTAGACTTTTAGTGATCCTAATGTATAAAAAGCTAGTTTAAGGTCAAAGTCTGGATTTAGAATTTAGGTTTTGGAAAGTTTGTTCAAATACAATCACAAACCACTATAAAATAAGGATCATTTATTTAATCGAGAGAGATAGTCATCAAAAGATTCTAAAGGTGATAAAGTTACATGGGTGTAAACCTTAACCCTCTTAAAGTTTAGTTTTTTAGTTAGTCAAAGCCTAATAAAGAGAGTACAAGGATTATCTGATAAAGTATAAAATCTTTGCTTCTTTTAGGTCAGTTACCAAAATTAAAGAAAAACATTCTGTAGTGATAATTTTTTAATTAAAAAGAAATATGTCATAGAATCAAAATGAGTACATCATGTCATTTCATTAAGAGTAAATTAATATTAACAGAAATCTTTGTTTTGGCCAAAATTCCTTAATGAATTTCCTATCATAAACTTTATCCCAACCTGCACATACCTTATACTATCTACAACACATACCCTAAAAATTTCTGTTTTGTCCTAACATTCTCTTTTCCTAAATAACCAGTCATTTTAGGACCAAAAATTCCATGCAAGATCATTTCTTTACATTATTCTTTCTGTTTAACCTTTCTTACCAAAAATATATTTCTATATTCATTGCTTTTTTATATCTTTTTCTTACTCACAAGTGGAATGTTGTTTTTATTTTCTTTCTAAATATATTTTGATTCAATCTTTAAATAACCTATTCATTTGACAAAGATATATATATATTTTAATAAGAACACATTCTGTTTTTACCATTTTTCTTATTAAAAACTTATCTTATTCTTTGGTACACCTTATATGCAGAATTACATGCATTGACTAGAATTCTTGTTTTCAGTAACTTTAAATTTTAGTGAAAGCTTAAAGAGCAGGAAGTCATGAATTGTTCATCATAAGACACTTGTAGTTATGAAGCAAGATTGCAGGTTACTATAAAATTATACCCAAAGTGATAGTTCAAACATTTTTTAAAATGCAAAATTTTTATTCTTTGAGAGGAGACTCAGTTTCTAAAATAAGTTTAAGACCTAATAGGCAGACTGAAATACAAGTTAATAAAGAGGCTGAATCTGTCTCTTTCTTTCCTTAGGTGAATAAAAAATCTTGTTATTCCTATTAATATAATATGAAAATCTAGTTCAAATGAGAAAACCAAATTTCATTGTATTAATGATAAAATTATTTTTTTTCTTTTATTTCATTATATTATGGGGATACAGATATTGCTGCCCCTGCCGACCCTTCCCTCTCCAGCTGTGCTAGAGCTTCAAGCATGTCTGACCCCCTGTTGGTGCTTGTCACACCCATTATGTAGGTATACACTCTTCCCCTCCCACCACCTGCCCACCACCTGAATTAATTTTAATAAAATATTAAAAACAAATCTATCTAATTTTACCAATTTGCCTGTAAGTTAAGACTTCTATAAAACTTCTATAACCTTTAACTTTTGCATCCACTTAATTTTTAATGATCATTTTTACATATCGAATATAAGTAGTAACAAAAACCAATAAATTAAACAAAATTATCTTTTAACAAAACTAATACTTATGTCTTATAACATTTTTATTAAAAATTTTTGTATAGAATTGTTTCCCTTTCATCTAGAAGTTTCATAATTTCTACTCTTAGAAATACCTAGGAAGTTAAAGCAACTTTGATCTGTTAGTCAACAACTTTATTAGCATTCCAAAATATAAAGATATGATATCGAGGTATAAGCTTAAACTTATGTTCAAGAACTAAGGTTCTAGTATTTCACCTTATAAATGACCCAGACACTTTATGAGTATATTTTTTAACTTAACATAATGACTTTATGATTTTGAAAACGTCATTTGTATTTATTTCATTTAGATTCCAGCTATTAGTTTAAGTTACTTTTCTGTTAACCACTTTTGTGCCCTGTAAATTAGATATATATAACACAGAACAGGGATCAAAATACAGTTTTACTTGTTGTTTTTTTTTTAAATTTTAAACTCATAAATCTTACCAAAAAAATAAATAGTATTTCAATAAGACTTGTAATTTTAAACAAATATAACATCACTTCTAAATTTTATAAAAATAGTAGATATTTTAGAATATCCCTTTTAAAAGTATTAGTTAATTAGATCCTTCCAAAACATCACATCCCAAAACAAACTCTATTGACATCATAGGGCTCTAAGTGTCTCTGGCCTCCAAAGTTTGGAAGCAAAGGCCACTGTTCCCATAAAGACTTGCTGAAAATTTATTGACATGAAGATTAATAGAATTAATAAGAGCAAGAATTAAAACTTGTACATGGACGCCTTAAAATGAACACTCAAAGATGGAGAGTAAATTGTCTGGTTTTTTTTCCCCATGTTTAAAGTATGGACAACTGTTTAGAAATACGATTGGACAGAAAGGGCATGAGCTAATTCTGACAGGCTTAGTGGCAGAACCAGCAAGGCTTTTCATATTTAGATTCTGCTTGGCCTCTGAGTGTGCATACTTCCCTTCTGGGTGTAGGGCAAGGTCCTTTCTGGTATTGGGTTTTACAGTAAAACAAAGTAAAAACAAAGTAGATCAGATAATTGCTTTATGGCCATTTTACATAGAATAATTTTAGGTTTTATGGCTAGCTTTCAGAAAAAGGGGTTCTGGCCTTTATGACCTGTCTTGGGTAGAGGGATTCTGGTTTTTATGGCTAGCTTCAGGGAAGAATTGGTACAAGAGGCAGGCAGACAAGGCAAAGTCAGAAAATTTTTGCTTCTGAAGCCTTCATTTTAAGTTAGTTTTCTGAAACCTATCAACATAAGGTCACCTGACTGTAGATTGAGACAAAAAAAAATACTTTCAGCACCAATCGTTAGCACCTCAAACAATGATACAAAGTGGTAACATGCTTTTTACAGGAGGATCAAGATTAAGCTGTTTTAAAAACAATCGAAATAGCCTCAAAACAATTGTTAGGGTGGTGTAAACTTGGGCACGTGCAATATTTATAAAGATTAAGACTGTTTTGAGATTCTCTTTGGATTTTAACTCATCATTCATTTTTTATCTTAAAATAAATTACTACACAAAAATCAATAATTTAGAAAGTTTTTCCCTAGGGACAAAATTTGTTACAGCAACATAATGTACATATAACTGGCTAGCTTGTAAAGAGTTGGACAAAAATAAACAAGACCAAGGGAAAACTAAAGCTTCCAATTTAAGTTCTTCTAACTACAACTCGTAGGACAACTTTGAAGCCTTAACAGTGCTGTTAATATTAGGTGATAGTGAGTTAGAAACACCTTTTGTGTACTTCTCTATAAACATTGAATCAGTAGAAGTAAACTATATCTGTAGTTAGGGTTAAAAGACCAAAACCAAAATGTTTTCATAAACCTTTGGCCGTAAGTTTGGGTTTTTTTGCTCTACTTGGTGTTTTATTTATTCTATTTTGCTGACACTTACGCACATTTGCATTTTTACCTTAAACACATAGGTATTTTTGTTGGTAACTCAGATTTAGTGATTATCATTAGACCAAATATTAAATTTACTTATCAAAAATCACACATTATTTTGTCTTTGGCTGAGTTTATATTTTTATAACCTTTATGTCAAATCTTGACACCTCAAGAACATAAAAATGTCCAGTAAAACTCAGGGAAAAACAAATGTATGCTGACAATCGGAAAATATTTTTACTATTACTTTACTAATAACACCTTTTATTTTTTTAAATAATAACACAACTTATTTACCACAAAGATTACTAAATTCACATGAACCATTTGGGTTTAATTTATGAGCACCCCCATGAATCAAGAATGTTTTTAATAGCAGCTAGAATTGTGACTTCCTTTCAGAGGCTTATCAGTTTACTTTGCACAGATACAATGAAGGAATCACTATCTATGGGGAAAAAACAAAAAAATGAGAGAGAGAAAAGAATGACCCATGACCCCTGTCTAGCCTGGCCAAGACACACATGGATGAACAAAATAAATGTTTATTTATTTTAAAACTAGAATATCTGGGATGGTTTGTTACACAACATTATTGTGCCAATAGGTAACTAATACAAAAACCTACAGAACTAGGTTGAAAGTATATACTGGGAAGGTTTATGTGGAACTAATTTTGGTGTTAAAATCGCCTCCAATTGAGTATAGGTTGACTATTCTAATATTCTTGGCTCTGACTCTTGAATAATGATCTTTCAACAGATCTTAGCTTAAATAAGTTCCAAATGAAAATCTGTTCAAGTAACAATTTTACAATAACAATTGCCATCACATTTTTCTGTAAATATACCCTATTTTGTTTCTTGCTAGAGTTTCTAATTATCTTTTTTGCCTAACAATGAGTACAGAAAGATATATCCAGGAGTAAGAAATCAGATGACTCATAATATTAATATATATTGACTATTTTAAGTTCATCAGAATCCTGAGGAATTTCTCCTGACCTATTCAGATTATAAAAGAATACCATTTTAGATTGAATACATCAACAAAAATCATTTATGGATTACGATTATATATCTGTTGATGTAGTTTTTGATTCAGCAAATATACTTAAGAAATTGGAGATAAATATATGAATAAGAGATTTATTGCCATTAAGGAGCATAAAATCCAGCAGAGAAAACAAAAGTAAACAAAGTAGGTCCCATTTACAACATTATAAATGTTGTTGTAAATGTATCACAAATGCCATGGAGACAGAGAAGAGAGGTACTTTATTCTGTTTGGAAGCCAAAGCATAGAAATCAAAGATATTTTCCCAGATGATATAAAATCCACTTTAAATTTTGAAGGATTAGCATGATTTGGACAAGTTCTGGAAGACAGACTATGTAGAAAGGTGTTCTAAGCAAAGCAACATATGCAAAAAAGCTTCAAAGATTAGATAAACATGGAACATTTGGAATATGCAACTATCCTATGGATTAAAAAGGAAATGAGATGAGTGAAGTAAGAGAATGAGAGCTTTGTATTTCTCCCACAAACTTGTTTCTGCTTTTTGCTGTTTTTTCGGGAAATTAGACCAGCTCTAGGAAAAGTTTTGGTTACATGGACCATCCTTGTGGTATAAACTTGTTCCTACAGACTGTGTTCGAAATAATATTTATTGAATTATATCACTTTGTCTTCCTCTTATGTCTTATATAAAATATACCACTAAACAATGATGTCAATGAAACTTTCATTAAGTTTTGCATTATATAAAGTTTTGCGTTTTAAACAGCGTATCTCTTAGTAATTGTCGGTTAATAGAATCTGTCTCATGTGAATTCCTGGAAGAGATTAAGAAAAGTGACTGGTGGAGCTTATCCATGTTAGGGACTAAATTTTCAGATTTCTTGGAAAAAGCCATATCAAAATAAGTTAGTTTCTGAAAATTATATCTCACATAACAATAATTATTCAAATGTAATGGAAAAAAGGCCAAGCAAATACATAAATGTTAATAACTTATTACTAATTGATCTTTCATGAAGAAATCACACTAAAAAACATTATGTTAAATAGTTGTTTAATAAAAGAAAATATAACAACTTCTCATGTGCCCATCTATATGTTTATAGTGATTCCTTTAAGGGATGGAATCAGAGGGAGAAAAAGAAACATTTTACCTTGAAAATATTTTTTTTCAATTTTTCAAAGTAATGTGCATTACTTTTGCTTAACAAATAAAATCAAACTAATACATATTAAAAATAAAATGGGCAACATCATGTCAAAAGCATCAGCTGCCAGGAGAAGCCTTTCTCCTTAGGTGGGATAGGCAGGCACACCTGTAAAATGAGCATAAACGATTGAAAAGACTTCCTAGTGCTTCTCGGTCATATTCCAAGTGGTACCAGAAAATCAAGTGATTGAAAATGCCTTATTTTTTATTTGATTTCACTGCTGTTCTTTTAGTTCCTCCTTTGAATTATGTTTTCTGGAAGTCATGACATTTTTTAAGAATGAATCTTCATTCTTTTAAATAATGTGTCATGTAAATCCAACAAGATGCAGAGGACTGAGGAGCACAGGTGGACCTTGGTGATTGGGAGAGAGGAAAGAGTCAATAAAATAAGGAGAAAGATACAATAATGGCACAAAGGAGAATCTACTAATGGAAAGATATTGGAAATGTCTCAATTTTATAAAGATTTGCTTCAAAGAAATACATAGACTCAATTACTCTGTTCTAGCCAAATATGTAAAAATTTTATAAACTTTTATATAAAATAATTGCAAAGCTACTACAGATCTTGTAATATTTTAACAATAAGCTATACATAAAATTCTAAGTATTTCAATGAAAAATGGAAATGTTCTCTAGTGTTAGATTGAAGTAGAGTAACCTCAAAATGTATACATCATCAAATTAAAAAAAAAAAAAGAAGAAAAGCCAGACTGTTGTATTTTAAAGCAAGGTGCTTTACAGAAAACCAGAGATACTGCAAAATTCAATTTATGCCTTTAGAGACTTTCAAAGTCCTAGTAAATATTTTACTGACCATTTTATGTTTTTTAGTAAATGAAGTGCATAAAGCACCAGAGAAACCAGAAAAAACTTGTTATTCTATTTCAATTTTATAACTATTCTCACATTAGTAGTATATGAGTTTATCTATAATATGTAATGCTAGAACACATCGAATCTAATAGGGTGTATTACAATATTTAGAATTCTCAAAGCACAGAGTAGTAAAAATGCCTTCCTCTACACCTATAATTTAAACCTTCAAAATATAAACAGGATTATATACAAAATGGAAATAAATCTCTTAAAATACTCAAAGCTACTGCTTTGATAAACAAGAAAACTTTTATATTGTCAGTGGTTCTAGAATGTATAATTAAGTTTTAATATTAAAACAGAAACACGTTGATGCAATAGCTGAATCAACATAACTACAAAATAATTCAGGTAAAATACTATCCTAAAGCATAAATGTAATTTCTTTGTATAAACTCAATAGCTAGCACTGAATTCAGATAATCATTTGTGAAATAGTTGCCTTTTTTATCACACATCTTAAACCAGGCATTGGATAGTTATCAATATTAGTACCGTAATGACAAGGTTCATGACTACTGAACACACACGTCTTCCAGGTATTGCTGTTCAGTAATAATATTGTTTCTAAAGGAAAATATAATAATGAAAATGTCATGAAGGAATAAGAAGAAAAAGAAAGGGTTCCATTTTATAGAAAGAAAAAAAGTCCAGACCAAAAAAAAAAAAAAAAAAGAAATGTTGTGTTTTTAGCACTGAAGTTCACAAACTCATAGGCAGGATTTGTTGTTTATTGGTTGAATATAAAACATAATCTAAGAGTAGCAGCATTGAAGTGTAGTGACTTTTGATGTCTTATTTCAAAATTAATGTTTACTATCTTTTCTGTTTTCTTTTTTGTTGATATCTCAACCAGATCTACCCTCTTGTTTTAGATTCATTGGTAGCCATGACTTAACCAACAACTCTTACCAAATAAATCAAGTCAGAGATTAATAATTAATTCTAAGATAAATGTTACACTCTAGTGCTTAAATGTTTTCATCTAGCAAGTCCTCTGCTTACTTTGCAACTTTAGCAAGGTCAGTTTTAAGATATGTCTCTCCCCTGAATGGTTTCATTGATGTTCATATCAGGCAAGGAAAGTGAATCATATTAACTTCAGCTACTGCCCAAGAACCTTGCACAGTTATTGAAACTCTTTGCCTCTCTGTACCTTAGTGTTATTCTCTTAGCTCACAATACTTTGTGAGAATTAAATGAAGTAATACCTGTAAAACACATCGCCCAGAACTTTGTACATGGTAAGTAGAGAATCGATGATTTCTCATAGTGGAAGTATTAAATTATGTGATTACATGGTAAGAGATTGACCTCATCTTTTCACAACAATGCAGTATATGTACAAGAATGTTGTGGAAAGTAGCTAGGCAGCCTTGGAACACAGTGAAGGTCAAGCATGTGACCAATTTAGTTGTGAGCGATGGTAACTGGCTTATAGTATAAGGTTGAAGAAATATTTTGAATGCACACAAGGGAGCCAGGGAAATGCCATGGCTTTTGCAGCATGTAATCAGATGCTTATACAAACTCTGCTGTGAATACTGCAATACAGCCTAACAATAATACCATGGGGCTTTCTTTCTAAACAATCTTCTCTCCGTGGCTCAATGCAGATTGCCAAAATACCTCAGAATGGCTGCATAACACATTGAAAGTGACTGAAGCAAGAGTTTCTGAGAATTTGTAGTGTTCTGATGCCCAGAATTAGATAATGGAAAGGCACATAATTCTTATTCCTTCCCTATAAAATGAAGGAATTGTCAGATCTGTATCAGACATTGGATTTTCTCCTCCTGGGATAGGGAAGCATGGGTACTTGATTTTTAATGTGTTTCTTTGTTCGTATTTCACACGATGCAGACTCTTTCTTATCAATATTTCTAGCTTTAGGTGTCACTAACGTTAGACACCTAAAGACATCATTGATGTCTTCTAAATATGACATCAATGATGCCAGGGAAGATCTGTGTCACTCCCACAGACTAGGAAATAGTAACAGGCTCTATGGGCAAATGAAGGATGTAGGCAATTAGGAATATTGGTAAAATAGAATGAGAACCAGATTGGAGGTCATATATTGGAGCCCTGGGCCTGATTCTAATACTGACATGATGTATAACTTTAAGCGAATCCCTGAAATGTTCCTGGATTTATTTTTCTTAGCTGTGAAATGGAGCACTGGTCTCTGACAACCCATCTGTTGCTTTCCTTCTGCAATGAGGAACAGATCTTCACTATTCCTCATCTAGGAACATATTTTCCTCTAGCACAAGACTGATCATTTCTTGAAATGCAATCTATGTAAAAGCTGGGATGCTTGGTAACATGGGCATTACTAGAAGCCCTAAATTTACTGAATGAGAAACTCTGGTGATTCTAATACACATTGAGTTTCAGAAGCACTGCTCGGTCAAATCAGATAGTAGGAAATCTAAATTATTGGCTCTGGCCCTTTCAACATTGCTAGCTCAAATAAACAGTTAAATAGGTAAAAGAAATCAGTAGTTACAATTCTGTCATTCTTTTCCCAACAACAATATCGGCAACAAAAACATACCAGAAAGCTTATTTACCTAAAATAAGCACACAGATTCCTTTCAGCTAATCACAAATATCTTAATTGATTTGTCCCCCTTTAGTCTTATCCTTAACCCATAGACCTCATTGAAACTTTACGTATTCTTAAAAAATAGCACTAATAATAAGCTATTCAATAAAGATTCTGAACAGACTTTCAAGAGGTTCTATGAATTGCCCACAGTACACTAATAGTAGAGAGCAAAGTCTGGATTTGAGCCCAGGTCCATCTCACCTCAACTTGAGGACTGTTCACCACCATCAGTCCCCCTAGACATTCAGTTGTAGGGTCATCTTTTGAACTTTCTTCCAGAAATGCAAATGCCTGGGAGTAAAATCTAAGCCCCTTAAGTTAGTTGATCAGACCTGGCTTTCCTTTTCCAGACCATGAAGGCATGCACTGAAGGCTTCCCTGAGAAGACAGATAGTTGCAAATGAGACTAGGATGTGTATGGGAATAAATTTCCATGTCAAAGCAATAGCCTGTATGAAGGTCCTGTGGATTGATGGCTAGTGGAACTGAAGGGACTGAAAGAAATACAATAAGGATGGAGAAAAAAAAAATCATGATGCTAGAGTGTAAAATATTAGAGTAGTGAGGAATGTAGAGAGGAACAGATAGCTTTGTATGTTGTAGTAAAGATACTGGATTTCAATTTAGTAAGAATGAGAACCCAACTTTGGCTTCAGATTCACATTTTAAAGCAAAATATGACTATTTCCATTAAATACTAGATAATATGCTAATATTTGTTAAATAACATATTAAATATCTGTACTCCATAAAATATTTTATATATGTTGTAAATATTTCTTCATTCCCTGATAGAAATGACTTATATTATTAAGAACATACTATTTGCCATTGTAAATGTGTCAAATTCTACATATCCATTTAGAACATGGGAGGATCCTCCAAGAGATACAGTAATAATTCAACATAAGCAAATCTACAGATGTAATTCACCAGATAAGTAGAAATAAAAACAAAGACCATATGATCTTCTCAATAGAGGCAGAAAAAGCATTCAAAAAAATTCAGCACCCTTTCATGATAAGAATGCTTAACAAAATAGGCATAGAAAGGATTTACCTAAAAATGATAAAAGCCATAGATGACAAGCCCACAGCCAGCATTATACTGAAGAAGGAAAAACTGAAAGAATTCCCATTTAGAATGGGAACCAGATAAGGTGGCCAGCTATCACTGCTTCTATTCAAGATAATACTGGAAGCCCTAGCCAGAACAATCAGACAAGAGAAAAGAATCAAGGGCATCCAAATGGGGGCAGAAGAGGTCAAACTTTCACTCTTTGCTAATGATATATCTTATATCTAGAAAATCTCAAATATTCTGCCAAGAGACTACTAGAATTCATAATAAATTTAGCAAAGTCTCAGATTACAAAATCAATGTACAGAAATATAAGTAGCATTCCTATATACCAGCAACAGTCAAGCTGTGAACCAAATCAAAGACTCAATATCCTTCACAATAGCAACAAAGAAAATAAAATATCTAGGAATATATTTAACTAAGAAGGTGAAAGACCTCTACAGGGAAAACTATGAAACACTGAGGAAGGAAACAGCAAAGGACATAAACAGATGAAAAATATTACCATGTTCATGGATGGGCAGAGTCAACATTGTTAAAATGTCTATACCACCCAAAATCTTCTACAGATTCAATGCAATCCCTATTAAAATGCCAACATCATTTTTTCACAGATATAGAAAAAGTAATTCTACACTTCTTATGGAACCAGGGAAGACTTTGCATAGCCAAGGCAATATTAAGCAAAAAGAAAAAAATTTGGAGACATCAATTTGCCAGACTTCAAGCTATACTACAAGACTATAGTAACCAAACATCATGATACTTGCACAAGAACAGAATCATAGACCAGTGAAACAGGACGAAGAACCCAGATGTAAAACCATCTTCGTACAGCCATCTAATCTTTGAGAAAGCAGACAAAAACATTCACTGGAGAAAAGAATCCCTATTCAATAAATGGTACTGGGAAAATTGGATAGCCACATGTAGATGACTGAAACAGGATCTGTACCCCTCACCGCTCACAAAAATCAACTCACGATGGATAACAGACTTAAACCTAATGCATGAAACCACAAGTATTCTAGAAGAAAATGTTGGAAAAACTCTTATAGACATCAGGCTAGGCAAAGAATTTATGAAGACGATCCCAAAAGCAATCAAGGCAACAACAAAAATAAATAAATGTGACCTGATCAAATTAAGAAGCTTCTGCACAGACAAGGAAACTATCATGAGAGCAAACAGACAACCTATAGAATGGGAGAAAATATTTGCATGCTATACATTCGATAAAAGGCTAATAACTAGAATCTATAGAGAACTCAGGAAAATCAGTGAGGAAAAATCAAACAATCCCATTAAAAATTGGGCAAAGGACATGAATAGAAACTTTTCAAAAAAAGACAGACTAGTGGCCAATAAACATGAAAAATTGCTCAACATCTCTAATGATCAGGGAAATGCAAATCAAAACCACAGTGAGATATCACTTAACTCCAGTGAGAATGGCCTTTATCAAAAAGTCCCAAAACAACAAATGTTGGCTTGGATGCGGAGAGATAGGAATATGGATACACTGCTGGTGGGACTGCAAACTAATATAACCTCTATGGAAAGCAGTATGGAGATACTTCAAGAAACTAAAAGTAGATTTACTATTTGACCCAGCAATCCCACTACTGGGCATCTACCCAAAGGAAAAAAAGACATTCTTTAGAAAAGACTTCTGCACTAGAATGTTTATAGCAGCACAATTCACAATTGCAAAGATGTGGAAACAACCCAAGTGCCATCAATACGTGAGTGGATTAGCAAAATGTGGTATATGGCCATAAAAAATGGTGAACTACCTATTGTATTATCCTGGGTGGAGTTGTACCCCATTCTTCTAAGTGAAGTAACACAAGAATGAAAAAACAAACACCACAGGTACTCACCATGAAATTGGTACTAGTTGATCAACACTAATGTGTACAAATGGGAAGTAACATTGAAAAGATTCCAGACAGGTGGGGTGGGGGAGGAAAGAATGGGTAAATTCATATCTAATGATGTGGTGTGCACTGTCTGGGGAACAAGCATGCTTGTAGCTCTGACTTGGGTGATGCAAAAGCAATTTATGTAACCAAAGCTTGTGTACTCTGTAATACTCTGAAATTAAAAATATAAATTAAAAAAATATAGAACATGGGAGAGAGTAGCCAATTCTTCATTAGGAGGAAGCAAGGATTGGAACATCATGGTAAAAGAGGTTGAAGGTATAACATGGAATACATGAGGCTTAGTTATGTTATCAGCTCCACACTGGGGATTACAGCAGTCTCTCCCCTAATTCTGGCTACTGCCAAAGCATTACTGAACCTAGATTGCTTTGAGTGTGACACTAAGTCCTGAATAAAACATGCTGAGCATAGGCTTCGATGTGAGCCAAGCAGGACTGTTGCGGGATAATATGCTATTAAAATATGAAGATATTTTCCTTGCTGGTATCAGGTACAGGTTGTATTAATAGGAGCATTAATAAGTTTAGTATTGCATAACCTAATCATAGAATAGGTAATTCATTTGTAAAGTTCCAAGAATCTTTTGTAAATAATTTAAATTTTCATGCTGTGGTCTTCCGTACTTAATTATATACTTTGAGAGTGTGAAAGCAATTTATTCACAGTTAAGCCTGGTTCAAAATAACTGAAGTGCTTTTAACTTTCCTTATGAATAAAAATTTTATTTTAAAAATTGACCTGGTGACTGAATCATCATTTATTTGCTAACATTGTTTTCTGAAGATGGCTAAGTGATGAAAGTAATGATAAGATATATTTCTATTTTTTAAATGTTCCAGAGTATTTTTCTGGACATTTTAAAAAGAAGGGATTCTACTTTTTTTTTTTTTTACCATAAATCAACCAAACCAACCAATGCAATCAACAGAGCAGTTAGACTTTTACTCAGTTATCAGGAAAGATTATAGACCATTGTCACCAGAAATGAGGTACACAAGATATGCACAAAACTGCTTAATTTATTGGTTAAACAAAAATTGTCCTCCTATGTCGTGGCCTGTTTGCAGGATGGGGGATGGACACAAAGAGACACACAAAGAAAGACACTGCCACACATAAAGACGGTACAAGACTGCAGCGCCGAATGCCCCAGTCCTTTTATTC
>VBSM01003199.1:9479027-9511730 GCA_008086735.1 Cheirogaleus medius | reverse complement strand
TTTGTTATGCCTTCAAGTAGCAACCCTGTTTGTTAGGTAAACCTAAGCTGGAACCTATGACTCTTACTCCGCTCTGGGCTGGGCACGTACTCCTTCTCCTAAGGTTAATTCTTAAGCTGCACAATTATATGGAAAGTCTGCTACACTCCTAGAAATCCTTTCTAGATGTCTGTGCCCAAAGTAGAACTGAGAATGCTCTCCTGCAAGCCTCTATTAGGTCCTGAAACTTATTTCAATCACAGTGCCTCTAACCCAGCATTGCTTACCTATTTCCTATCTGTCTTGTCAACTGCAATGTCTTCTTGGTAATCCCAAGTCCACGAACAGGTGTTGGTCAGTACTGTTGACACTCGTGACATATCTTCTTAGACTTTACAGTGCCTTGATGGCTATCTCCAGGATACTACCCATTGCCATAAGAAAAATAAAGAAAGGAGGACTAATAACTTAATTTGCTCCTTGGATATTTTAAGACATAAATCTGACCAACTCAGTACTCAGAATTTATCAATAGGTTGCCACACTTTTCAGGCTCACACTCAAATGCCTTTTCATGGTCTGCAGAGATGTCCATGAATTGGTTCTCTGGCACCTCATATCTCTCTCTCTCTCTCTCTCTCTCTCTCTCTCACACACACACACATCTTATACACTAACCATTCCTATTGATTTGTGGTTGTAAAGCATACACCTTTCACACCTCTGTGCTCTGATCTTGCCACTTCGCCTGTATCCTACACCCTCCCTAACTTGGCTATTCTACTTATCCCTCAATCCGCAATGCAAGCAGAAGGAGCTCTGATGCCTTTTTTCATGCTACACCCCTCCCATTAGCAGAGCTAACACTTCATTCTTCGTCCCACTCAGCATAACTGTCTTACAGAAAGCATTACTATGGCATTTGTCAATCATTGTTCTGTTATGCCATTATGAAGGTCTATGCTCCGTGGTCACAGAGGTTACAGCCATTGTCTTTGCACTCCTGAAGCCTCCACATGTGGCACAAAGGGGTAGCCCAGTGAACATTTGTGAGAGGAAGGAAAAAGTGTGAGAGGAAAAATATATATGTGTGTTTATTCTCTTTCAGGTATATTTGCATTTTAAACATCATGAGCAGCTGATAAATAAAAGCATATTTACATGGATTTGTAGAGATTTGCTCAACAGATGAAGAAAATCATTTTGAGAAGAAGCCTCTGGGCACCACTAAATTCACATTTGTATGAAAGCTGCTTCTTCCAACCCCAGGTGAGACCAGCCCAACTGTCACCCACAGCGAATGAAGTAGGTTATGGTTCAGGAATATTCTAGAGACAGGGCAATGGGCTTCCAGGAGAATGGTATCCAAAATTTTAGAGAAGCCAGTAAAAGCTGATTCTCATCTTAAATAATGGTCTAAAATCGAAGTAATGGACTCCACCTCTTTAGAAGCAGACGAGCAGGCGAGCAGAAGACTGGATCCAAAACACATGAGGGTGTGCAGGCTCAGTCCAGGATTGGCCCACAGGGCTTTGGGTTTGTCTTATGTAAAGTGCTTTCAGGACTGGTTCATCCCAGAGCTGCCCTTCTTACTCTAAATGAGAAAGAGCTTATAACTAGGGGGATGGCAATAATAATAAAGCAGACTAATCTGAATTGGTTTCTTTCTACTTAAAGTGAACTTGGTATGTATTGATTTTTAATCTCCATAAAAATTTATGAGGTTATGTGGTTATTATTTTATCATAATGGAAATAGAGGCCTTGAAAGACCAAGAAAATGATTTATCTTAATTTTCCATGGTCCTAAATTTTTTTTGTTGTTCAAGTATTTAACAAATATTTGTTGAGCATATGTAATGTGGTAGGTATCACTGTAGACACTAACTGTATGATTTTATAAATATATATATATATGCTGACAGGTCCCCTATGATAATACTGTAGGGGCCAAGGGGAAGCTTTCCCTTTTGAAGATTAGCTGAAAAGTCAGCTTGCAAAATGCAGATTAATTGGAGAAAATGCATACAAATTTATTCAATGTGTATACATGGAAACCTTCAGAATGAAGACCCAAAGACACAGGGGAAATTATCCATTTTTACGCTTTAGTTCAACAAAGTATAAACAGCCATGTAGAAATATGATTGGGCAAAAAGGGTATGATCTAATGCTAATAGATTGAGTGGGAAAACTAATTCTTCCTGATCTCTCTGAGCATGAATTCCTTCCTTCTGGGTATGGGGCAGGGCTTTCTCTGGAATGGGGAGGGGGTTTCATGAACTACAGACAACAAGGTAAGATTATTTATAGCTCTTTTTTCTAAAGAAAGGTGAAGGGAAAGTTAGAGTAATATTTTTAGGATTTATGGATGACCTTGGGGAAAAAAGATACTGGTTTCTATGACTAGCCCTGAGGGAGAATGGGGCTTAGAGACAGGCGGACAGGAGAAAATTGGAGAAAAATTTTGCACCCGAGGCCATTTTGGGGTATTGTTTTCTGAGCTCCAGCAACACAAATCAAACATCTGGTTTTCTATTATTCATTTATAAAAACAACCTTTTTCTCACACCTCACCTGCTTTGATAGGAGTGTCCATAGTATGGGATACCTATTGAAGTTAGGATAGATGTAGCATCTGATGGATGTCTAATATAATAAGTAAGCCAAGAAAGTATGAGGCAGTTGCACTCTTCAAAAAGCTCCTGATATTATTAGCTAAATTAAGAATGCACCCAACACTTATTAGGAGTTATGCATGGTATCTGGCAAAGCCTCCTCAGGCTATAGGAATCAACTTACAGAGAAAAGTACCAAGAAAACCACTCTTATTCAATTCAGTTCTACAAATATTTTTAAAAATACTATATTGAGGTATGATTGACATACAGAAAGTTGGATATACTTAATATATACAACTTGACTAGTTTGAAGAAAAATATATGCTGGTAAAACCATCACCAAAATCAGTATCATAAACATATCTATCACCTCCCAAAATTTCTACCACCCATCTTTAATTGTTATGATTACTATTTTATTTTTATTTTTATGATAGAATACTTAAGATCTACTGCCTTAGCACATTTTAAGTGTATAATACAGTATTGTTAACTATACAAACTATATAGTATAGGACATCTCTGCTGTGCAGAACATTTCTAGGGCTCATTTATCTTTCATAACTGACACTTTGCACCTTTTGACTAATACCATCCCATTCCCCTCCCCCAGCCTCTAGAAACCACCATTCTACTCTCTGCTTCTATAAGTTTGATGATTTTGGATTCCTCATATAAATGGGATCATGTAGTATTTGTCCTTCTGTGCCTGGCTTATTTCACTTAGCATAGTGTCCTATAGGCTCATCCATGTTGTCAAAAATGGAGGAATTCCTTCTTTTTTAAGGCTGAATAATATTCAATTGTATGTATATACCACATTTTTTTATCCATTCATCTGTGATTGGACATTTAGTTTGTTTTTATCGTTGCTATTGTGAAAAATGCTACTATGAAAATGGGAGTGCAGATATTTCTTTGAGGTCTTGATTTTAATTCTTTTGGATATTTAACTATAGTGGGATTGCTGAATCATAAGGTAGCTCCATTTTTAATTTTTTGAGGAACCTCCGTACAGTTTTCCACAGGGCTGCTCCAATTTACTCTCTCATCAACAGGGTTCTCTTTTCTCCACATATTTTCCAACATTTGTTATATTTTGGCATTTTTGATACTTTTTGATAACAGCCATTTTAAGATGTGCAAGGTCATATCTCATCGTGGCTTTGTTCTGCAGTTCCATGATGGTGACTGATGATATTGAACACCTTTTCATATCCTGTTGGCCACTCTGCATGTCTTCTTTGGAGAAGTGTTTCTTCATGTCCTTTATTTCTTTTTTAATTGTTGTTGTTTTGGAATTTTTTTTGCTATTGAATTATTTGAGTTCCTTATATATTTTGGATATTAATCCCTCATCAGATATAGATATATGTTTCACAAATATTTTGTTTCATTCCCTGAATTGCTTTTTCATTTTGTTGTTTCCTTTGCTGGGCAGAAACTTTTTAGTTTGATGCAATCCCACTTGTTTATTTTTGCTTTTGCTGCCTGTGCTTTTTGATATCATATCCACAAAATCATTGCCAAAGCCAATAGCGAGAAGTTTTATTCCCAGAGGTCTATATTTTAAAAGTTAGAAAATTAATGACTTTATTTATACCTATCCAATTCTAAAATTTGAGTCAAAACAATTGAAACATTGATCCATCAACAATATTGACCTCATATGTGAGTTGACTTAGAGGAGGTAGTGCCCTGGGCGTTGAACCAGACAGAGCCCAGTTAATACCAGTCTCATCATTTACCTGATCTTTAGAGTCACTCAATTTGATTAACAGCTATCATCTTCAACTTCCTCATTTTGAAAAGCGAAATAAATATGGAGCTCATCTGATTCTTGTATAATACCCTAAGTAAATTTACTGATACCTAGGAAATACTCCAAACAGAATCTAGCCGAGAATTGAAGTGGTATAAATGTATGAAGGACTTTCCGAAAAGATCAGAGCAAACATTACTGATTGTCCAGAAAGGAAAGCATTCTGACACAGGGCTGAAGCAGTTTGAAATATTTTGTTTTAACAATTCTAACCCTGTATTTATTGGTTGGTTATTATTTATACATGTTTAATTAGAAAAAATACAATGCATAACTGTTCGATATTAGTGTATGCCATTTTAATTGCATGCATTAAGCAAAATGATGCATGTGTTAGACCCATTGTACACTTCTTTGAGGTGACTTTTTCTATCTCTGATTTCATCCTTGGTGTGTTAATTTTCTAGTTTGACTCTGAGCAGCCAATCTCATTCCCCTTTGTTGATAGGGTCATGTTTTTTAGCCTTCATGTCCCAATGTTTATCATAGGAGAAATTCGTGGTAGTGAATAAAGTTTTTATGTCATAAAATGTGAGCACAATGCATGATAGGATGCATTGAAAAGAGAGAGGTAAACTTAAGGAATGAAGCACATTCCCTTTGCCAGTTCTGTTACTAAAGGCAGAAATAACAGAAATAGAAAAACACTTATTATGTGCTAGGCATTGCTTTGAGAGCTTTATATATGCTGGCTTCTAATTTTCACAATAACTCTTTGAGGTAGATACTATTAATGTAATCCCCATTTTACACATAAAGTAAAAGTGTAGGCATGATTGGTTAGCTTCCCAAAGTCACACTGCTAGTGGCAGAGTGAGGATTCAACAAACCCATGTTTTCACCTCTATGCCAATAGTACAGTAATACGATTGTCCACTTTGCACATGTAAGTGAATGCTCTTGAATGACATATTAGTCTCTAATATGTTTCTTTAGGGAAAGGTAACAGGGAGGGTTTCTATGCACAAGTGTGTAGTTTGTACACTGCACAAAGGTACAATGTTGCTCCATTCACCAAGCTCTGAGATTTGGCAGAAATCTCTGTCTACCAGGAAGAAATACCACCTTTTAAAAATATTCACAAATTCCCCACAGAAGTTATACAGTACCTGGGATCAGGAAAGAGTAGCTTCAAGTTTTTGGATGGGCACAGAATATTCTGTGATTGCCAAAACTCAAGGAAACTTTCAAAAATGTCAGGAGAGCACTAAAAAGACATAGGACATTCTATTGGACAGGTTATAACAATCTGTGCATCATAAAAAATAATAATATTTTATAATAATAATAACATTGATATAGTTACTTATGAAATACCATGAGTTTATAGTAATATGTAAAATTATAAATCTAATATGGGGTATATACTAAAAAGTAATTTTGACTGATACATAATAGTCATACATATTTATGGGGCACATGTGATATTTTGATACATGCATACTATGTGTAATGATCGCAGAGTGTTTAGGATATCCATAACATTAAATATTTGTCATTTCTTTTTGTCAGAAACATTTCAAATCTCTCTTATTTTTCTTTTTCTTTTCTTTTTTTATTTCAGCATATTGTGAGGGTACAAATATTTAGGTTACACATATTACCTTTGCCTCATCTGAGTCAGAGCTTCAAGAATGTCCATCCCTCAGACGGTGTGCATCATACCCATTAGGTGTGTGTGTCCTTCCCCCCACTCCCCCCTTCCATCTACCTGACGCCCAATGAATGTTATTACTATATGTGCACTTAAGTGTTCATCAGTTAATACCAATTTGAAGGTGAGTACATGTGGTGCTTGTTTTTGCATTCTTGTGATATTTCACTTAGTAGAATGGGTTCCAGCTCTATCCGGGATAGTACAAAGGTGCTAGATCACCATTGCCTTTTGTGGCTGAGTAGAACTCCATGGTATACATATACTACATTTTATTAATCCACTCATGTATTGATGGGCACTTTGGTTGTTTCCACATTTTTGCAATTGTGAATTGTGCTGCTATAAACATTTTAGTGCAGTTGTCTTTTTTATAGAATGTCTTTTATTCCTTTGGGTAGATGCCCTGTGATGGGATTGCTTGATCAAATGGTAGTTCTACTTGTAGCTATTTGAGGTATCTCCATATTACTTTCCACAGAGGTTGTACTAGTTTGCAGTCCCACCAGCAGTGTAGGAGTGTTCCTATCTCTCTGCATCCAAGCCAACATTTTTGGTTTTGGGACTTCTTGATAAAGGCCATTCTCACTGGAGATAAGTAATATCTAATTGTGGCTTTGATTTGCATTTCCATGATGATTAGAGATTGAGCATTTTTTCATATGTTTGTTAGCCATTAGGCTATCTTCTTTTGAAAAGTTTCTGTTCATGCCCTTTCCTCACTTTTGGATAGGGTTGTTTAATTTTTTCTGCAGATTTTCCTGAGTTGTATATACATCCTAGTTATCAGCCCTTTATCAGATGCGTAACATGCAAATATTTTCTCCCATTCTGTAGGTTGTCTGTTTGCATATACAATAAAATATTGTTAACTATAGTCACCCTCCTGTGCTATTAAGTAGTAGAACTGATTCCTTCTATCTCTCTGTATGTTTGTACCCATTAACCAACCTCTCTCGATCCCTCACACACTTCTGATCCTCTAGTGACCATCATTCTATTCTCTATTTCCATGAGGTCAGCTTTTTCAGCTCCCATATATGAGTGAGAACTTGTGACATTTGTCTTTCTGTGCCTGGCTTATTTCACTTATCATAATGACTTCCAGTTCCATCCATGTTACTGCAAATTATAGGATTTCATTTCTGATGGCTGAATAGTATTCCATTGTGTGTATATACCACACTTTCTTTATCCCTTGATCTGCTGATGGACACTTAGGCCAAGTCCATACCTTGGCTATTGTGAATAGAGCTGCAATAAACATGGGGGTGCAAGCATCCCTTTGCAAAAAAGTAATTATAACATAAAAGGTGGTTAAACAATGTAAATAGTAAACTGTGAATATAATAAACATATAATACATTTTTTGAGTCAAGACTACACAACAAAGAATAGGCTCTACACAAGTGGCTGACTATAACTAATAGCAATACAAAGTTAGCATGTTGAAAAAGGGTAGAGCTGATGATTGCTAGTTATAGTGATGTACCAATGAGGTCTGACAGTGGGTTCCAAAATAAATTTGCCAATGTTTTCTTAAATGACAGTTGCCCAAAAAGATTTCAATCCTCATCTACAGTAGACAACATAACCCTGGGACTCTACTCTTTACAGTGATAAAGTTTTCTAAAATTCCCAATTGTATGAGTTCATAAAGTTAATATGTTACAATATGCCAAACACCATGATAATGAGTTACTAATTCAATTATGACAAAAATTCCAAGCTTCAAAAATTTGAATCTATATGGAATATGTGACTAAAATGTACTTGCTATAACAAGCAATACATAATTATAAATGGTAGATGGCTCAACTTTGAACCACATTTAGTTGTGTACCAAGACATCTGTCAGGACAGGAATCAATCCATTCACAGCCCCAAAATCCACAATGTAGGCAATTCTGAGGTTTTACTCTTTTTAGATATTAAAAAGATTACTAAAAATCCTAAAAAGGTATACAAATGAATATATTCTATGACTGTAGCCTTGGGAAAAAATAATAATAATAAAATTAGAAATTATGAAGAAAAATTTAAATCTTATAAGTTAGTAAATTTTGTAATTGGTTTAACTGTAAGTATATTAATGAGTTTTTAATTATTCCAATATTCTTGTTTCTTTTGTCTGTTTAAAGGTAGTAAAACTTATTTTAATTAATTTGCTCAGAAAATTTTGATGAAATAAGTCTATAATTATATTTTTAAGTTCAAGGAAACTCATTGTGTTTAATTAATTAATTTTGACGAATTGCGTAGTGCTGGAATAATATTTGGATTTTGATTATTTAATAAATGAATGAATGTTGTATTATTAATAACGTAATGGATAAATGCATGTTAGCTGTTAAATAGATTTCTAAGGAAATTAAACAAAATGCATGTAATGTTACTGTTTCTTCACATACAAAAACCCCTCAGACACTAAAGGATCTCTGAACAATTAAAATAAAATTCTTTATTGAGCTTAGAAAGACAAGGAAAACCTTCCAAGTAGGGTTAAGATATGGATTTGATGCTAAGGCTGACTAAGAGTCAAACAGAGAAGAGAAAGGAAGAATGCATTAAAGTCCAGGGTTCAGGGATGTGAATGTAAAAAGGCTTGTCTCTTGAGGGCATTAAGTCTGTAAAATACAGGTAGTAAAAACCTTGGCAATAGATATAGATTAAGTGTTACAGGTGGGGCAGCCATGAATAACAATATACTGCTTTCTATTTTTTTAATTAATCTTTAATTTAATTTAGTTTTTAATTGAGTCCATTGAATAGACTGAAGGTAAAATTAGAGCTAAAATTTTCGAAAAGATGATTTTAGGTAAGATGTGGAATTAATTTGAATTCGGAGACATTAGAGACAGAGGCCGATCTGAAGGCTGACGTTATCTATAATTGCTAAATGTGGTGCCACCGCCTGAGCTTAGGTGGTGACGGGGACTGGGAGAGGGTCAGAGGACCAGCACCGCAGCAGAGGCCTTGCGAATCTGTATGCGGGGGAAGGAGCAGGTGGACAAAAACAGCCCTTATATTTGGAGCCTGGGAAATAGCCATCCTAAGGTTCATTCATTTCCAGAGCAGAAAGTCTCCTATTATTCCTCAGAAAGATTTATCTTTGCAGCTTGGCACTCACAATGGTACATATTTAAAGACACACAAACATATCACTGTCACTTCCATTGTGAGCCACCCTGGGAATTTCAGGTACCCCATAGCAAAGTCAATAGCCCAGTAAAATAAATGTCTGCCTTTAATCTTCAGCTCCACAAGGAGATGTTTATTATGTCAAAGAAAAACATTTTTACTTTGGGCCTCTGAGTTCATGTTGTGGACAATCGTTTTCTTGGGTGCTTGAGTGTGATGAATTATAACTCTGAAAACTGTGACATTTTAACAAGAACCAGCCCAGCAATTGTTTGCCTGAGGACAAATCTCTCACTCAGGTGTTAAAAACATGGTAGCTTTGAGAAGGTCCAGAGTCTCATGAAATGAAGTCAGGAGATAAAATAAATAAAAAGCAATTTGCCTAATTTTATGCTATTAATACAATGAGCTCAGCCCAAAGAATGGACAATTTATTTTTTTTCTTTCTCGCTCTATGTTCCCTTCATAACCCTGCCTTCCAGCCAAATCCTACCCTTCTTTCAAGCAGAAGTTGCAAACTGGTGGCCTTCAGGCTGGATCAGGATGACAAAAAACATGTTTTATTTTGAGTTAAAAGTGTTAAAAAATTAGAATAATCATTTAAAATATAGTTATTGAGCTTTGAAAATCAGATAATTTTATAAATAAATGTAAATGTCTGGTTTCTCTTGAAAACGATGAAGATCTAGCATAATTTGAATTTTTTCCTGGTAAAATGAGTGAAATTGAATAATGTCTACTACTTCGAGATACAGAGTGGGTGAGGAGTCCAGCCATAGGACAAATTCTATGTGATTTCTCAGACTCAACCACAGGCCATTAGAAGTCTTCCTTGGGCCTCATGGAGACAATCTGCCTCCCCACACCAAAATCGATGCACAATGTATTGCAGTTTCCTGTGGAAAGCTGTAGTCTAGAACTCAGGCTCTGCAGCTCTGGGCTGGACATCTTTGTATGTACACCTGAATTCCTAGCCCCTCCACATGCAGGCCTGCCTATTATGGGGCCTCTGCTGAGATATTTCTCTCCACTTTGACTTAGGACCTTTCCATTCTCAGCCTTTCCCCTTCTCCCTACCCCTGCCCGTAGGTCCATAAGGAGGCAGCAGCCTCTTTCTTTTTGACCGTGAGATTATTCCTCCCATCTTTGTGGATCCACCCGACCTATGTCCAGTGTCCAGGAGCTTGTTCCTCTTTTTCCCCTCTTGCTTGCACTACTAGTAAGTGAAAAAAGTGTTATTGTTACTTTTAGTTTGGCTCTTTATTCTAATTGACGTCCTGGACACCTAATGGATCAACAGTGGACACCGGAGTTGGCTCATTTTCAGACCACGTTTTGTTATCTTGCATTTATGCTGATGTGCCTGTTTATGCCACACAGCTGTTATGAGGCATTTGAATTTTCATCCCTGTTTCTAGACATAGCTCCATTCTCACTGCATCTAATAATCCTTAACCACACGGCCCCGTGCCTATGTCTTCTAAACTTGCAGAGTCTTGCAAATCTTGAGTGGTCTCTGCACCAAGAGAATCGTCGTCATATGGAAGCATGATACAGATGTATTATCTCAGACTGAACCCCAGACCCATCAAATCATAATCGGCATTGAAACAAGATTCCCAGATGATTTGCATGTGTGTTAAAATTTGAGAAACACTGGTGTAGAACATAATCCTAGATCATCCTCATTAGTATGATGTGTATGTGCCTATTTCATACTGATACAATTTCGTATTGATATAACATATGTTACCAAGTGGACTTCAAATATCTTGATGGTAGAGATTGTGTCCTGGGATACTTCTGTGGTATATTCTGTTAGGTAAACTAGCAAAGATTGGTGGGGACAGAAAGTAAATATAAATCCTTCATCTAAAATAAACTTGCTCATATTTTTACATCTGTCTTCCTAAAATCTGTGACCATTGGTAAAAATATGAGATGGACAACTAAGAGCTGGGCATGGCAGTAGCTCCAAGCCCATCTCATTTCAACCTCATCTCCTTGTTTTGGTATTTGTTTGACTATATACCTGCCTCAAGATTATTTGACTACATACCTGTCTCAAGGATTATTTTGGTTACTTGTGACTCTAATTTTAATTATTAGACTTGAAATTTTAAATACATTTTCCTCAGGTTGACTCAAAGCACTTGCAGATGTTCTGACTTCTCCAACTCCTATCTATACCTGGTAGCATCCTTTATTATTGTCCTGCCAGGATTGAAGCTCTAGTATGGGTTCTCTTGGACTGTCTTTTCATCCAGTCTAGATAGTATTATTTAACCTGCTTTTAGATCTAAAAAGTGTATCTTTTTTTCAGATAACATAATAAGCACAAATTAAACATTATATGGATCTATTTCATTACAATTGAACTAGTCCAGAGGTCAGCAAACTATGGCTGATGGGATTATAGCTTGTTTTTCAGAAATAAAGTTTTATTGGAACTGTATTTGTTCATTTGCATACTGTCCACAGCTGTTTTCACACACAGGAGAGTTGAGTAGTGGTGACAGAGACAATATGGCTCTCAAAGCCTAAAATATTAATGTCTGACTCTTTAAGAAAAATTTGTCAACTTTTGAAGTAGTCAATTTTTGAGACAAATAAACAGCCAAACAATACTCCAGTACTTGGAAGACAAATGACTGCTTGATTGCTTGATTTGGTTTTCCATTTTTTAACATGATCTGTGCACTTAGTTCAGTGAGTGGCACCAAGAGAAAGAAACACAGGAACTGGTTTTTAAAATGAGGCAAAAGGTTATCTCATTTTTTAACCATGATAGACAGCCTATCATTCATGTGACTACTGAATGTGTTTCAAGTTCTAAGTTCTCAGTTTTCTTCCATGTGGCAAATTTAAAAATTCTTTTTCATGTATCAGTCCATTTCATTAGATTATATCTTTAGCAAAGGTATAAATATTTATTTTATGTTGTTTATTTATTCACAAGCTTATTCAACTAGTATGTACTATGACTTTAATGTCTTTAAAACTATGCAAGGCACTGTAGGAAATTAAGTCTAAATTACAAATGTAAAAGTTAATTCTCAGGCGACAGTACATACAGGATTCTGTGAGCAACTAGGCTGCAAACTCTGTATCCATTGATCACCATATTTGGTTAAACTAACCTGGCTGGTGAATGTACATTTTCTGTGTATTTACTCAATAACCTTGGTAGAATATAATGGTTATTCCAGATTATCTAGGCTTCAGTCAACCACGCAGAAAGAGTTGAACTCACTGATAGGACCTCAACTTGGTCTCAATGAAACAGAACAGGATGTATACAAATGACAAGGTAATAGAAATGAGAGGTTATACATGGATGCCCCTGCCAGATAAAGAATGTAGATGTGGTCCCTATTCTGAAGATGCCTTCCCCACCCTGCCTTCAACACAAATGTTCTCAGTCTTCACGTTCTTGGGCAGCTAACCCCTTGACCATGTTCACTTCTGCTTTCCATTCACCAAGACAGACATCTGAAATACTTTGAGCATGACAACATTAAAAAAAAACCAACAAAAAACGTGTTCTCCGAAATCTACCCTAAGTATCAAAATATGTTTACATAGAGATAAGCATGTTTTTTAGTCATTTCTTATTAGGCAAAAATGGCGTGTTGATGTAGAAGAAAAAGAGCTATAATGCAGAATTGGGATGGGCAGTTCTCCAGGAAGAAAACTACCAGCCATGCAGTTTCCTTTCTAGAGACCTTAGGGTTTAATACATGGGGGAAAGTGAACCTTCTACCTACTTCTGTTCTTCACTGAGCAGAGGTGAAAAATCCTTTTAGGGCTACTCTAGATCAAAATAGTGATGGAAAAAGATTACTCCATTTTTCTGAAGATATTTAAAAGTACCATGAGCAGAGTGAAATCAAACAAGCTTATTCTTCAGATATTGAATCCGTAAAGAAAAGTAGCTAAGAATACAGCAACTCATTCTATTAAATATTACAATTATACACTATTGTAATAACAGTGTATTTTGGATGAAGTAGAGCTTCCAACTATAAAGATGACCAAACTCTATCCAATTTTGTTCATCGTGAACTCCAATTTGTTCTCCAAACTGGAGCCAGAAAGATGTTTTAAAATGGAAATGTTCTGGCCTCATCATTCATAAAACACTTTTATAAAAATTTCCAAATGCTTGTAATAGCTCAATCTCCACTTTTTCTTGAAGGCTTTATCAGCCCCTCAGACTAGAATAGGTATTTTACATGTTCTCAAGGTATTTCACCCTCTTTTTTTATAGGACTTGTTTCCATTCATATTTTCCATTTAAGCATATGATTATTTAACCATTTTCTTAGAGTTTACTAGATTGTAACTCACATGAGGGCAGGATCATTTATGATTTTAGTCTGGCACTCAAACCAAAAGTGTTGATCGAAAGCACTGAGCAATCAGATAAACAACAGTGGTCCCTGGATCAAGCATAATTAGGAAACATACAGCTTGTGTCCTGGGTTCACCTTGCTGGTGACTTTACATTTGTTGAGTCTGAAACATGGACTCTGATCTCATTTATTTGATCCAAAACCCTGTGGGAAATGTAGGGGAGAGATTGTTAACTCTTTCCTCTGCATGATAAAGGAACTGAGAGCAGGAGAAAGCCATTTTTGCAAGCTTCCTCAACAAGGTAAGTCAGGTAGATGTAGATGTAGAAATACAGCTTACATCTGAATCCTTCCCAAGTTCCTTTCTTCAGTGCCACTTTTGGAGTTTAGCTATTTTCTTACCTTTTTCTCCACTGTCTCCAATAAACACATACACATACATTATTTCTCTTAGAGCTCTTAAAATGTGCTCATTAGGCATTAGGAAAAAATGGTAAAGAGCAGGAAGTGTGGCCATGCAGGGCAGTCACAAACAATATGGACTTTGGAATCACAGGCCTGGAGGTGACTCTTAGCTCTAACCTTTACTGGCTGTTTGATGTTTCATAAATTGACTTCTGTAAATATGATTTTTCTTCAATTATAAAATAGTGCTAATACCTTGTATGGATTGTGAAGAAAATTAAATAAATATTTATAAAATTCCAAGTACCATTGATGGTACAAGTTAATTCTAAGTATATGTAAGACTCCGACCACTACTGTTTAATGTTATGCCCACAAGTTTGATTTTCTGAACCCACCGTCTGAGATTCACACTGAGACTGAGCCAGGCATGTCATAAGGATGAGCTGCACCGGTGGGATTTATACTTGGCATTGGCAGAAAAATGAACATAATGTGCTTCCTCGAACAACACTGAGTCAATAGGCTCTTATTTGTAGATGAAAGAGTCAGCCTCATAGCACGTATAGTCTATTGACCTTTGAATAAAAATTTGTCTGACCCCCTTTTTTAAAAGTATTTTGATAATTATGAGTCATGTTTCTAGATTAGTTTACTCCATTATCTAAGTATTCAGATAAGAAACAGACATTCTTTCTGTGAGTTGCAGCTGAAAAAAATATGCACTTGTTTAACCCTGAATTCTTCTGAAAGCATATGAAGGATGTACAGGAAACTATTACAGGAAGGATATGATCCATTATTTATCAATCTGTAGATAATATGTTTATAATACAAGGATTATTGGAGATAATATCAGAACATTTCCTGGGTCATCTGCCTATGCTTATTTATTGCTAATTTGGAACCAATCTGACGAGTGTGGATTCATACAAGTTCAAGCTTAATAGTGGTAGAAACAAATGGATTCATTTTTTATCCAGGCTCTTGGTGTTGAAAATAAATTTGAAATAATATTTTTAAATGTATTTTCACTCTTGTAAAGCAAACTAATATTGAGATATTAAATAAAATTAATTTTTTCATAAACATTTTTAAGAGCTATAAAATAATCAAATTTAATAGTATAAGTTCACTTCTAAAAATCAGGAACACAAAATTGGAATCTGCTAGAAGCATAGGTTATAGTCGTATCTGTCAAACTGAACAAGATTATTCAGTCTCTGAGGCCCCTTTATTCCCTGCCATTCCTTGGTACTCAGGTCTCAGTATGTCACGGACTAATGTTCTTTTTCTCTAGTCGCCACTGTAGAATGTAAGAGTTTCAAAGAGCCAGTGAGGATGTGAAATCAAAGAGGCAGGAGGGGTGAAAGAAAAATGGTCTGAGGATTTTTTGAAATAATATCAAGCATTTATTGAGGCCCTCCCTTTGCACTTATTACATAAACAGGAGTGCATTTTGAAAGTTCAGGACTCTGATTTTATGGTGGAATAAATGCCATAGTGGAATATAATGCCATAAGCATTTATAAATGTGTAAACAAAATAATTATAAACAAAATAAATGTGTTTTATATTTTACCAATGAAAAACATGAAACTTGGCCCTTGTGAATGAAAAGGTTGATGTTTAAACCTAGATCTGTATTATAGTGTAAACATTTTTTAAAAATTTTTCCTGGACAATATTAATTAAAGCATTCAATGAACAATGAGCAATAAGTAAATATAAAAGAAGGGATCATAGTCACTAAGTTCACACTTTAAGAAATCCATAATTATTATGATTAGTAATCATAGAAAATGATTCAACTAACTGATAAACTGCAAAAAATACTGCAAAAATATTCAGGCAGATATTATCAAAGTGAGCAAAAACATGTGTAAAACTCATACCTGTGGTTATATGATCTCTTACAGAAAAGCCACTGAATCTCCATGAAATGTCAGTACACAGTAAACATGTGGCTGCTGAACAAGAAAGATAAATGACAGGCAAATGGCTGGGTGACAGCTGAGCATCCCTGAGATCTGCAAGAACTAACAGGGTTGCAAGATGCTGTTATTAGTAAAGAGATGGGAAATTATAAGACCAAATACAAGGTTTAGACCAAAGATCACCTATTGGTGTGTGTCTTCAGCTTTATTTTTGGTAAATTGAGGTATTGGTTAATGTTTTAGTGACCACTGGATTCTATGAGTCATGAATGAGGGAGTCTTATAGCTCAAGCACGTAGAATAGGATCTGACACAATGAGAATGTTCACAAATATTTATTTAGTGTAAGGGTCTTTATACTAGTAAATTTGAAATCTTAAGTGAAAAAGACAAATTCCTAGAGAAAGCATAAATCTGATTCAAGAAGAAATAGAAAATCTAAAAGATTATAAACAGTAGTACACAGCACTAGTAGAAAATCTTTGCCAAATATTCAAGAAGGAAATGATTCCAATCCCACCTATTCGTTTCAATAAAGTCACTTCCAATTCATTTACTAGATTTATTATAATCTGGATACCAAACCAGAAAAGGACAGTGTGAGAAAGAAACAATTATAATACAAGCTTACTCGTGGACATAAATGTAAAAGTACTAAACAGCCACCCTTCAATTATGGTGGATTTGTGACTAGAGACTCTAAGGAAAATATCCTGATTCACAACAACCAAACCCAGATACAACATACTCTTAAGAAACAACTGGACTCATGTAAATTATGAGAGTTCTACAGATACCATCCCAAGCACAAACAAGCAAGCAAATGGGCAAATGCAGGTTGGCCCTGTAGCCACACAATGGTTGGGGTTTATAGCATCTGGAACTGGAGGTGCTGGGTCTTAGGTGTCTGGATCCAGGATGGGGATACCCAGGACCAAGATGGAAATGGCAGAAGCTAAAGTCACAGAGGCTGAAAGTGTGGCATAAGAAGCCACATTCAAGCTTACTTGAATTAGCAAAGAGTAGCAAATGACTTTGCCTTGAGGTTAAATTCTGGAGATGCAAAATTGTGGGGGTGCTTGCCCTTGGAACAATAATCAGTAAAGGTAACAGAGTCTGAGATTTCCAAACTTAGATATGGGAGGCTCATAGGATAGGTACAGTTACCAATAGAAACTATCCTTTTTTTTGCACAAAAGTTCTAGAAATCCAGACACAAAGAGTCACATAGAATAAAATCAAGCTTGATCATATAAATAGTTTGGTATTAACCTTGTAAGTGAATGTGCCTATGCCCTATGGCAGTATTTTACTACTTTTCCATACATTAGAGAAAGTCTTGCATTCATACATTGGGAGTTATGTTTAGATATATTTATAGTAGCATTGTTTATAATTTTTTTAAAAGTTAGAGATTATTCAAGATTCTATCAACATTAGAATGAATGAATAATTTATGGTGTAATACTATAAAGCCATGACAAAGGAAGTTACTAAGCTACATATGCCAAAATATATAAATCATAGTTCCATAATATTGAGTGAGGAAAAAGCAAGTTATAAAATATTATAAACAGTATTATTCCATAAAAATATGAAAATCTAAATAGTAACTTGGTGTGATAATTAATACAGTGTCTAAGATGATTTTAAGGGGCAATCAGGAGGATTTGAGAATTGCAGATATACAAGAAGTCAGACTTCAGAAGTTTGGATAAATTTCTTGTTATTAAGGATGGTGAGCATGTATCTGTTTACTTGTCATTTTCTTATTCTTTACAATGTACATATATGCCATATGTGTATGCGTGTGGGTCTGTGTATTCATTAGTATGCATGTATACTAGATTTTATCTAACATAAATGATAAATCTGGTTGTGGCCAGATTGTGACACCAGCAACTGACTATCAAGTAATACATTTGAAGAAGTGATCAAAACTCCTATTCTCCAGGGCAAAAGAAGTAAGGGAAGGGGTGAAGCTAGACATGTCTGTGCATGTGTGTGCATGTAGTGTGTGGCTAACCAGCACCATGTGAACTGGAGAGTCACAGCCCCTGTTAATGGAGAGACCACCCTCAGCCCTAACTCAATGAGGACACTGAGAATATGGCCTGATATCATTACCCTTTTCAGTACTTCAAAACAGAAACCAGAAATCTGAATTTTTGTATGAGATTTGTGATTTGTTAAAGGTTTCCATTATAATAAAGTACATTTGAGAGATCCTCTGGACAGATCTGACCAACAGGTTGTGAATTTGCTACCTGTTGTTTGATCTTTACCCTGCCTGGGGTAATCTAGGGGAATACTAAGACTCCAAACTATGGCAGGGATCCAATACTGACACCCTGAGGGGGTCTTAAAAAGAACCAGACAGAAGCTGGGCTCCAAAACAAATATTCTGATAAAAGAGCGTAGGATGAATCGGAAAATTGGATGACCAGAAGGTGATCACATAAACTAGGTGAGACATAGTCAGGAACTGAATGGGCTAGGGGACATGGGAACACAATGAAGACGGTGGCTCAAATTTTGTAGCATTGAGTGTTGTTTTCCCGAGAAGATGTCCTTTCAAGGCTTTGTGACTGGTGGTGGTATGAATGGGCACTGGGAAAATGAAAGCAGGTACAGAGATGAAAAGGAAAACAGTGAGTTTTATGTTCGAAAGTCTAATTTTGGCTTATCCATTGACCAGGTATCCAATGCAGGTTTTGGAAATACAATCTGAAGACCAGATTTCCCTGCAGATGTTGGAAATAGGAAACCAGAGAATGACTGAGAGAAGGGCTGAGACTGATAATGAGAGTTGAAACATGAAATTAGGTAAAAGTGACAGGAGAAAGCCTGTGTATGAACAAATTGTGTAAACTATGAATAGCATACTCCAATTGAACTTATTTGCTATAGTTTTAAAACAAAGACTTACAACCACTAAGCAATTTTGTGTAGCAGAAAGAGCAAAAACTTTGGAGCTAGCTAGTTTGAATTTGCTTTACTCCTGTAACAACTGCAACTAACCAGCTTTGTATTTTATCAGGCTACTAAAATTCTATAAACTCCTACCTTCATATTTGAGAGAGATATAGAAATTGATTTCCATATACTGAATAAAACACTGAACCAGTGACATCTTAGAGATTCAACAAATGTTAATTTCCCTCTACTTTTTCTTGGAGCATATTTTCTCAATAGATTGCAAGCTGGATATTTCTTGGTGGGTTCTCAAGAAGCATGTGATGACAAGAAGTCAGTGTGTAAGGTAATTATTAGAAATTAAATCATATGAAAGAAATGGGGTAAGAGCAGGTTTGGATGAAAGAAGATGTCATATTATGCTGTCACTTCCATGAACAGTGGGGAGCTCTGGAGCAAGGATGGCTTATTCAGAGTTATCTTGCATTGGTCCGACTGTCAGGGCCTTGATGCCCTGCCTCAATCTGTCCTTGGATGTTGGCTGTCCTAGGAAGGGCATGACTACGGCCAAGGCAGCACTCTTCAGCTGAGGCAGACCCTAAATAAGCTGACATCTGGGGGCCACTGAGGGCTTGTCCTGGATGCAGCTGGACAACAAGCCCTTCTTGAATGGGGACGGAGCAGTGCATGACTGTGTCACTGTATAAGACTCAGATTTTTCCTGCCTTACAGGGAACTCACTGAGGATGACACTGGGTCTTATTTAAATTTCTAAAAATAGTAAAAATAGCTGAGTTTGTTAGTGCTGACTATACAGCCAGGTACTGCACTGAAATTTCATATACATTGCCTCAGTTGAAGAACTGAATAGGCTACACAGCCAGAAAGGGGCAGAGCTGTGTGTCAAATCAAGGTAGCTGGGCTCAAGAGACATCTCTTTCCTGCGTGGTCCAGCTGCTTCCTCCATGTGTAGTTGGCACGGGACCTGCAGCATATCTGACTCTCAACAATTTCTGCTTGATTAAATTGATGACACACAGTAGATTGTCATATCCTCTGGGTGTGTATGCATGGCTGCTTGAGAAACTCATGGATACATAATAAGTTGATGTTTGTATAGCCGAAATTCTATAACTCCTCATATGAAAGTCTTTAAAGATAAGTTCAGGACTAAATCGCTACACGAAACCTGAGTTGATTAGTCTTTCAAATGAAACTCATCAGGGACTGGCTCATCTGATACTCTTGATGGTAGAAGGTATTATTTTACCCAGATATACTGACAACATATCCACTATGAAGAGGGGAAGAAAAATTTTTAGCTATGGGACTTTTGGCCAATACCTACACTCTCTAGACCTCAGCTACCTAAACTAGAGATACTAATATTATGACTTATAGTGGTTTTTTTTTTTTTTCAAATTAAACAAGTGAATGCCTACAAAGCACTTTAAGTAGTTTTCGCACATGTATTCAGTAAAGGTTGCACATTTTTATAGCTATTATTATGGTATAGAGTGTCACATTTCTTCAGGATTCCTAAATGTCAACTACTAAGCTGTTTTCAGGACAGAGGAAAAAGACTTTTCCTCTTGGTGGGGAGAGATAAATTTCTGAAAGAACATGTAAGGCCAGAAATAGTGTTTCAGACATTTTTCATTGAATTTTTTATTGAGATAATTGTAGATTTCCATGTAGTTGTAAGAGATAATACAGGGATATATATCCTTTACCCAGTTTTCCCAAATATATCAACTTCAAAACAATAGTAGAATATCACAACTAAGGTATCGACATTGATACAATACACTTACCTATTCAGACTTCTCCAGTTTTACATTATAGTGATATTTTTTTCCAAATACACTCTACCACAAGAGTAGATGGTAGAGCTGGGCAAACCTGTGTCTGTTTGGCACAAAAGCTGTGCTTTTAACTATTGTGATAGAAAGCATCTGACCACCATATTTTTGAAAAGTCTATAAAAAGAAAAAGGATGCCAGCAAGCTCAGCATCCATCACTGTTTAGATTGAATAGCTTATTTTTGTAGTTCCAATAATAACAGGTCCATCCCCCCATCTCTCACTCCCATCACCATTGCTGTGCATTACTATGTCTAATTGATAAATCAGCCCAATAAAGACAATAAAAATAGACCAAAAAAAACCCCTACAACAGCAGTAGGACCATTTAGCATATTCTTACCATGTGCTGATTTCCTTAATAAATATTGAGTATTCATAATCTCTAATCTTTGTAGAAGTCCTTAATGTTAGATGCTATTATTCTTTCCCATTGACCAGGTAAAGAAGTCAATATATAGAGAGTGTAAATAATTGGCATAGACTTTTAATGCTCTTAGGTCATAACCTGTATTAGAGCCCAGGTTAATCTAAAATCAAATTCCATAATCTGAAAATTTTGGATCTTTCTCTCCTTCTGGAAAAAAATTAAGTAATATTATAAATTGCTTAACAAATAAATTTTAATACAATCAAGTAATAGAATAAAGACAAACTGACTTAAAAAGAGATTCCTTTCCAATTTTCCACTTAATATCCATTTGACCTATCTTGAGTCACCAAAAGTCAGAATTACAAGTTGATTTTCACAGTTCATGTGAGATGCTAGTGACCTTTGTGTATTAGGTGACTTTTCACAGCATTGTCTCCTCAGTCATGAAAGACTGAATCCAATCTTGAGTGAAATTTGAGATTATAGTTGTATCTCTGGATGCATGTCTTGAATAGTGGCAGATTTACTTTTCTCAAAAATTAAAAATATCAGCAGCAAACTTCACTAGGTAATAGGGATCATTAAACATTGCCTCTGTCCATCTTCAGAGATTCATAATTGGGTAAATTGTAAGGATTATATGTACTTTGCTGTCAATTATGTCAATTTATAGGAAGCTTGAAGTAAAGTGACTTTTCTGAAAATCATTAAGATATTTCAACAGGCTACAATTCCTCCAAGGATACAAGTTCTACTATTGTAACTAACTTGACTTTTCTATAAAACTTTTTTTTTTAAATAACTCATGGTAAAGAGAAAAAGTTAGAATTAATCAATCATCAAGCATTTACTATTAATAAAAACCTAAAGATTTGTGCTATGCAGCGTGGGGTATATCAAATATATGATTCAAGTCAATTTCCATAAATAAAACCAGTGTTTACAACCACAAAAATATAAAGTAGTTTATAAATACAGATTCTCATTCCTCGTGTACTTTAACAAACATGGCACCGTAGTGACAGAGAAAGACTGATTGTCAGAAAAGTTGTGATTACTTGAGGCTCTTTCCCTTCCACCCCTTAAGTGTTTACATGCTTTTAGGCATTGTCCTTGATTTTATTCTCATTTTACACTTGCCCTTTCCTGTGAATGAATCACATTAAATGATGCCCGCACATCTATTGCTGGATCGTATGGGACCCCAGGAGTGCCAGACACACACATTGTTAGCCAGAGTAGAAATGGGTTAGTCCACCCAGGTCTGTTGGTGGAAGCAGCCAGCCAGTGAACCACACTATCAATCACATGGCCATGTCACTCTCCCAAGGCTTGTGAATGAGCTCTGTCCTCATGTGTTCCTAGGCAACCTCTGTATCCCTGATGCTATAGCTTCCTAACGACCAGGTCAACTATCCTAAGTATTCTTTATATGTTTTCAAACATAATAGACTTTATTAAATAAAGGTGTCATAGAATTTTCATTTTTGTGAAAATTCTACTTGCTATTTTAATTTGTATGTGAATCCAAGTTCACGAGTAGAATTTTTCTTTTTTTGTGTGTGTTTTCTTTTTTTTTCCTTTCTTTTTATCTAAAGGGCACTCTGCCTCTGTTGAAGGTGCCCTCTGTCCTTCACAAGTAGAATTTTCAACAACAAACACCACAGCAGCAACATAGTTCATTACACAGTACATTAAAGTAATAATATATTACTGATACGTTCTACAGCTCAGAAATTTGTATCTCTAAAGCTGAGCTCTACTCTAATTTCCATTTAAGAGAATGAATCTAATTCCTCCCTATATCCTACCTTGTGGCCGAGTAGAGGCGGTGATAAAACCATGAATAAATAACTGTCTCAGTCCATCAGCAATTTAACCTGGTTTTCCTCATCCAACATACATTAGGATTAGACTGAGTCATTCCTTGAGTTCTTCCACTTTTGAACATCTAGTAATTCTAGTTCCAAATAACCATATATTTTATAACTTTTGTATCAAATATCCATATGATATAATACATTTCTGCAATACCTATGGTATTATTTTAGCTATTGATAGAGTAGTTCAGTCCTAAAATAATATGAAGCAATCAACTCTACACATCCTAATAATTCTGAGTTAAATAATAACAAGAGGCATAAACTATTGTAAGAGGCATTCTATGAGGTTCTTCTACCCAGCTAAGAAGTTCATGACTCTTTAGGGTTTGACAGTAATGTTTTCTACCACACTGAGGATAAAATTTGTTAACATCACATGGTGACTTATTAGATCATTGTTGAGAAAACATGCCTCATATTAGAAATGAAAATAGATGTGCTGCAACTTCACCCTCTTAGGAGTTTTATAAATGGATTTGGAAATGACTTTGTCATATTTAATAGGCTTTGTTCATTTATGAGAAAAAAAGTGTTCAGCTTCCCATAGACTTTTCTAGTTTACTATCACTCAGTGGCCTTGGTCAATTTACTTCTGCCTAATTTATTCATTCTATAATCATGGAAACAGAGAAGGTAGTATTTTTAAAAAAGCATCACTTTAATGCCTAGTATAAGGCATATTTTAATCACTCTATGTTCTTATTTATTATTTATATCCACTCCTGTAAACAATTGGGAAATACTACTCTAATTCTCAAAGACAACTCAAGGGAATTACAATCTAGTACAAGAAGCGGTGCACATGAAAGTAAATCTAAGGCAGGATACGTTTAAATGTTACATGAGCACAACTGTCGGTGAGTCTATTATGACAATGATTATCAAAAGGGGGCAAGACACGGAGAGGAGCCCCTAGAGCAGAGTTTCAGAATAATGAAGGAGAGGGTATTTTCAAGTTATGCCTCCTCCAGCTCCTTAAGCTAAATTGCAAATAATAAACACTGCATACAGAGAATCTGTGATAAGATTGTAAATACGTAATTCTATTATTTTTTATTATTCATAAGCTATAAAGGCAATAATGCAATTCTCTTTATTCCTGCCAACTAACTGAGTGATTGTCTATGAACGATTTTGCTGATGAAACTGTTAAAAAGATCCATAAATATTGGAATTTTAAGTATAATCGTTAATTAAAAATTGTTGAAAGAGTAGAGCATGTTGAAAGGCTGATAATTAATCTATATATTCTTTGACTGTATTAAGAAAATAGAAACCTGTTTCTTTTGTGGAGGTTCTAGGCCTCTAGAATGGAGGAATGACCAAAATAGATAATAATCCCTTATGAGTTCTCAATCTAGCTTTCCCTACCATCCTCCTGATATCCTGTAGTTAATAACATAGATACAGATGCACTATAGATGTAGATATTATCATTTAAGTAAATTTATTTTTCTTCCCACATTTAGAAAGACTTCAGCTCTGCTATTCCTCAAACTAATGTTGAATAATCTTTTCCTTGTTCAAGTATTAACTATATTCTATATAAAATATAGATCATTTCTTTTTTCCACATTATAAACTCAAGATATCCCCGATTAGGTAACATTGCATACTAAATTTGGACCCATAAGTGACCTGAACAATAATAGTCATTCACCATCGTTTAAATAACAATCATTGGCCATTCTTACGGGTCTGTTCTTACCTGCATTGAGTGTGCTACACCTTGTACCTGTGGTTGACCTATCTTCTCAGGACTACTCACCTACTTTGGAAGACATTGCCTTTCATTTGCAAATAACAAAACATAGGTGAGGAGATTTTAAATAAGGTGGCATTTGATGTCCAGTCTCACACTGAACAAATTAGGTCTAAATTCTCAGTCTCTGTTTTTTCTCATCAATCAAACAATTATTCTTTTAAACTCAATAAAAATTGTTTGATTCTTTCAAGACCAGTGAGCTAGTGAGCACTGCAGGCACAATTCGAAAGCTATATTTCAGCTACTTACTCCAGATGAGCACAACTTATTTCTACATAAGGGAATTCAATTTTTCATATGCCATTTTTACATTTATTCCAAAAGCTAAATACTTCATACCCACAAGTTTCCTCTTGTCAGAAGTCTATAACACTCTTTCTTGTCAAAGGCCTGAATTCCACTCTGGTCTCTAAGGGCTTGTTGGACTTCATGACAGCTCATCTGAATCATCTCAACCATTTACCTGTAACCTTCTCCTCTCATTTTGTCATGGAGTAAAACCTGTCATCTCTTTCAGCCTTTAAATTTCCATGTCCCTGACTTTTCTGAAATCATCATCTCAACCAAATGAAGCATGATCCAAGACTCTTTTAAACTCTGGATCAAAGCTGAACTTGGGGAGACTTTTGGGTATATGCAAGTGGTCTCCCAAGACTTGCAATTGGGGCAGTTTGGGGAAATTTTTACCAAAAAGATCCAGAAAAATTATTTAAATTCAAAAGCTATTTTAGCAGTAGAACTGAATTCTAGACTGTTGAGTCTCAATTCAGGGGTCCTCCCTACCCCAAGGGCCTAGAGCCATGCATATAAGAAGGTAAACTTTGTTTCCATTATCCCTCACCTCAATTGTTGGCACACTCTCATTACATCCCAAGAGGAATGTGTGAGGGAATGAATGGCAGTGAGTGAACATCATGGAGTGCATGGGATGAGAGCCTCAGTACTGTTCTCCCGTATGTGGGATGAGTCGTGCACACACAGTGTCACTCTCAAAATACCAGCCATGCTTTCTGCTGTGCATGGGTAAAATCAGGAGATGATCAAAGTATGATTTCACAAATCACACACTTAATTGCCATACAAAGATAACTTTTTTCCTTAAGTCCAAATGCTTTAAAGGGGGGGAAATAAGGTGAAAAAGTCTCACAGGAAATAAACTCCACAGGTGAGGCTTATTAACCACACAGTGAATGAGTTCCAAAATAATTAAAGGATGGAATTATTAGGATGGAATTCTATCCTTCTCAATTAGGATGGAAGTAGGCCTTTATGGAAAGAAATGTCTTTTCTTTCTTTTACACAGCAGTTCCCTGGAAGAGACGGTGTGCAACACAATGGAGATCCGTGACAATGATGATAAGGTCCCTCAGAGCTAGAGAGGGATGCCGGTATCAGCCAGGCCAGGCATCTGAGATTAGTTCCAAGGCTAACAGGGTGGGGCCCTGTCACAGCCTAAGCTGTCGGGTCTTTGGAGATGCAGCCAGTAGAGTGTACCTTGCTATAGCCTAGCTCTCAAAGTGTCTGTCAAAATCTTAGGTTTATATGTATTGTGAAATTTGGTAGTTGAGATCAGTAACTCTCATATGGAGTCTGATACTGTGTGGCAACCATTCCTAAAGTAAGGGGAAAGTCACTGTCACATTCTCAAGGACAAGTGAGCACACTCCAACTTTTTTTATAGCAAAACATCTATCATTCAGGTAGCAAACTATGTAAGAGTTTGGGATTATGTCAATGCCACATAATAGCTTCATACACATGGAAGCATAGGGTGTTGCAGCAGGATTCTGCCCATGTCCACCAATCAGCCACTACGAGCCCTGCAAATGACCAGATGTCCTAAAACTAATTTGTCGACACTTTATAGGAAACATTTAAGTTTTTATTTTATCTTTTATATATAGATGTGTTTAGATAACAAAAATTATGTCTTTCCTGAATGTTTATACACATTGTCATTTTATCTAAAACAATTTATGAAAATAAAAAAAAACAGCAACCAAATGATAGCAAATAAAGGCCATTTATTTAGAGCTTACCATTAAAAAAAAGAAGTCAGCCACCATCACTTGCACTTTCCCAGAGAGTTAAAGGCAGGCAGAGGGTTGGAAAATCTTTATAGTGGAAATAAGGAGAGGCTTCAGGTGAGCCCTCATGGGGGCTGTTGGTGGGCGGGAGCTGCCCGTGGCTACGTAGACGAGAGTACCCTGTGTGATTGGTTAGCAGTGCATTCTGGTTTTTGCTGGTTGATCCAAAGTTGGTAGTGCAGACAAAAATTGGAGAAGCTGTCAGTTATTAATTAAATTCTGGCCATTTTCAGCCAATTGTTACAGGGGTGATTATTTGGCTTTCTGGATTATTATAAGAGATAGTGGTCTGACTTCTTACATGTCTGACTTCAAGAGAAAAAGCTGGCTTCCTGGGCTGGTTACTGTAGGAAATAGATTGGTTTCCTGCGCTGCTTGTTTCCAATCATAGGTCAGAGTTCTATTTTTGTACACTGACTGTTGTTTGTTTGTATATTCAGTTACTCAGAATATAGAGTTATTGAATCTTTTGACTATTTTAAATTTTCTTTTTGTCTTGTTGTCTTTAAAATTAATTATTTTATCAAACAATTGCTACTGTTACTCAGTACTTTATGTGCTTAATTCAATTGTGATACAAAATACTAAGGTTAGCTTTAAAGTTCTAGGGAGAATGAGACAATAAAGTGTACTTATTCTAAGGGGGTGAAAGTGAAGCTAAGACGCAGAGTGACGGCACATTACAGCTGAGACAGGAAGGTGTGAGAATCACCCACTGGCAGGTTTTGTCCTCCTAGACCAGATCAAGTCCTCTTAATACAAACTGGTGCTGCACTGTACTTTCTTTCCATAGGCTGTATCACAGTTAGAATCAATCTTCTCCCCTCTCCCCCCACGTCTCTCTCCATCTAGCTACCTAGCTATGTTTCTATACACACAAATGCACACACACATACACACACATTCTTTTGTGAGACTATTTGTCTAACAAGAGTTTCACTACTTTGCATTCTCTGTGAGCAGGATTAGCTGTCTTCTCCAACAGAAGCCTGGCACAAAGCCCAACTAAACTGCCATTCCCACTATCAGCCCCACCCTCCCTTCTGTAGATAGAATATTTTTTGAAAGAGGGACCAGATACTCAGAGCATATAACTGAGCAGAAAGAAAATTCATCTTCGGACAAGGCAGAGAAGGTCTAGTGAGGCTTTGATCGTCAATTGCACCTTCCTTGACACCTCTTTTCCAGCTGCCCTGTGCCTTCCTGCTCTGCAAGTCTACAGGGCCCTTCTGCTCACTTGCTCCCCCGGGGCCATTGGTGCAGAACCCCCTCTCCACAGCATCTCCCACTCCTTAGCTCTAACATATTCAAAGTGTGCTCATTCTTAGTCTGATTCCCTTAGGCCCTTGTTAAATGCTTGGATAATGCAAAGAGCTTAATTTATACTTAGACAATAGTGGTTGATAGTGGAAAGCAATTATTCCTCTTATTTAACATTTGAATCCTAACAATTATGTCAATGTTTTAACATCAAAGAAAACCCAAGGGTGACATTTAAACCATTAAACAATCAATATGAAAAAATAATTAACATATAAATCTATGCACACTTTTAAAATCTATTGTGTAATTTTCTAACTTTTTCCTGTAAATAAAACAAATAATATATTATAAATTATAAGAGTTTACCAAGTTATGTAAGTTGTAGTGCCATTTGTTCATTAAATCATTCCCATACTTTTAAAATCACTTATTGATTTTGATAAACTTGTATTTGACGTGGCTTTCAATAGCTCATAAAGCCTCTGCCTGAACCACAGTCTGACGCAGAAACGTGCAGCAAGTAATCCTAATAACCGCCCCTTTATATTACAGCAGGTGAAAGCTTCCAACGGGTTGCCTGGGGTTGGGGGAGGAGCAAGGGATCGCTCCCCACTTCTCAGACTTCTGCTCTTCCCACCTCCTTGCAAGTGTCCCTGTCCTCTGCACTCCCTGCTCTCTCCCAACTACCCTGCAGGATGGTACTTCCTGGACACCAGTCCCACACTGGCTGCCACTTCTGATGTACAGCAATCAGGAGAAACAAAAGAGGATGTGAGAAGGATGGGATGGGAATGTGAGGCAGCCGTGCCTCTGTGGTTCAGTTAGGTTTTCCTCACAGCTGGAGAGGTGGCAACTGGATGTGGAAGAGGAGAGAGACGGAGAAAGAGAAAAAGAAGATGTCAAGCTGTCAGGCTTTCTTCATAAAGGGGATGTAATAAAGCATTTCAAGTTGTTTACTTGGCTATATTTACATTCAATGGAGTGGATATCTTAACATTGTTTCATTTATAATAATTCTTGCAAAGAAAGGATCATCATACATGGACACTGGTACTTAACATTGAGGACGTAACAGATCATTTCTATGGGGGGATTAAAACTAGTATTTAAGTCATCTCCTGACGATGGTTGAGTTGTAGAATTAGGCATGATGTTAAATCAAGATTATTTCTTAAATCAAAATTACATACTGAAAAAACACTGCTTGAAATGATAGCTATTAGACTGGTTCAGTTGCAGCGAATCCATTTTTTAAACACACAAGCTTAATTTTTTTTGTTTCTGTTTTATTTTGTTTTGTTTTTGATCTTGGGGAAGCTAGTTAATCTATCTGTATTTTATTTTCCTTATTTTTTAAATGAAAATAATAATGGTTCTGCCTATACCAATTTATTATTGTAAATAAAAATAACAAGGCAATGTCTGAAACATTGTAAACAATCATTATTATTATTAATTTGGGTGATGAGGTATACATATTTTAGTAGAATTTTTCTGATCATCTTTTTTTAACAGTGACCACACACTTGTTTTTCATTTTTTCCCTTTAATGCACAATGTGTGCAGTTGACATTAGTTCTAAATTTATCAAATTGCAAACGCAGAAGCATCTTGTTTTTTTCTGGAACATATAATTTTAAAACAGAAATTTTAAGTGAGATAATAATAGATTTCCATGTATTTGTTAGAAATAATACTGAGAGACCTTGAAAACCCTTTAAGCAGCTCCCCCCAATGGTAATATCATGCAAAACTATAATATGATATCACAACCAGTTACCAATGTTGATATAATCCATCCATCTCATTCAGATTTCAAGTTTGAATTGTACTCATCGCATGCTTACATATTCGTGTGTGTGTGTATTTAGTTTTGTAGACTTTTATCACACCTGTAGGTTCATGTATCTACTGCTACTGTCAATATACAGAACAGTTCTATTTCCACAAGGAGCATTATGTCCCCCTTTTATAACCACGCACACCTCCCTCCTGCACCCGTCTGTCCTTAACCACTGGGGACCACTAATCTGTTCTCTGTTTTTAACTATTTTCCTTTTCAAATGTTATAAGAATGGGTTCACATGATACATAACCTTTTAAAATCAGCTTTAGTTTTTTACCTCAGCATAATTCCCTGGAAACTCATGTAGGTTGGCAGCGGGTGTATCAATAGTTCATTCCTTTTTATTGCTAAGTGATATTCTACTGCATGGAAGAACCACACTTTATTCATTTCTTGAAGGATAACTGGGTGTTTCAGCTTATGACTATTATGGATAAAACTGCTGAAAACATTAGGTCCAGATTTTTGTAAGACTATGCCTTTTCATTTATCTGGGATAAATGCCCCCAAAGTGCAATTTCTGAACCATATAATGATTACATATTTAGTTTTAGGAGAAACTGTCATACAATTTTCCAGAGTGACTATATCATGTTACATTTCCACTAAAATTGTATGAATGATTTAGTTTTTAAGCATCCTTGCCAGCATTTGCTGTTGTTATCATGTTTTTCCCCTTATTTTAGTCACTTTGTTAGATATATGGTGATGCCTTGATATCTCTTCGTGGTTTTACTTTGTCATTCCCTGATGGCTAATTGAACAACTTTCCATGTGTTTATTTTCCATTTGTATATCCTCTTTAGTGAAAGATCTGTTTATATATTTTACTCACTTTTTAATTGGATTGTTCTATTACTGTTGAGTTTTGAAAGCTCAAGACAACACCCCCACCACACATACACACATATTTCTATTTTTATTTTTAATTCCTCTATTCTGCTTAACTAATCTATATGTCTAGGTTTCCTCCAATTCCACAATATCTTGATTACTATAGCTAGATAATAAACCTTAATATTCAGAAGAGTGATTATTCCCCCTTTATTCTTTGTAATATGAACTATTGTAGCATCTGTACTTTTCCATATCAATTTTAGAATAAACTTGGCAGTGATTTCAAATGTACTGTGACAAACTGATATGTTTCTATATTGAATCTTCCAGTCTATGAACATGGCATGGCTTTTTATTAACTTTTCTTTGGTTATCGTTCAGTTATGCTTGCTTAATTGTATACCTAAGTATTACAATTTCTAGACAGTGTCGGTGGCATTCTGGTTTTAAATATTGGTTTCTGCATGCTCATTGTTAGTATATAGAAATAAGATTGGTTTTTATGTGATTTTTTTTTGTGTTGATCCTGTAGCCTGTATCCTGATATCTTGCTGAAGTCATATATTAGTTCTATGAATTTTCTGTATATTCCTTGGGACTTTTCTATACATAGATACATGCTATTTATAAATATGGACAGCTTCTTGTCTTAATACAGTGGATGGATTTAACTTCTGGTACTGTGCCGATGACATACATTTGAATATAAGGTGAGTTTTATTTTTTCAGTTATGAATAAGGGTTGGATTTTGTTAAGTTTTAAAAATTTTTCTGAATCAGTAAGTATGCTCATATGAGTTTTCTACTTCAACCTGTTGGTATGACATATCATGTTGATTTTGGAATTGAGCCAGCCTTGCATACCTTCAATACATCCCACTTGGTTATGGCATATGATTGTTTTTATACATTTTGGGATTTTATTTGCTAATATCTTATTGAGAATTTTTTTCTTCAGCCTGTGTTCCTAAGAGTTATTGGTCTGAAGTTTTCTTTTTTTCTTCCTTTTTTTGGGTACTATCTTTGTCTGGTTTTTGTATCTGGATGTTGGAGCTCAGAACATGATACCCCAAAGTAACGCACCTTGACATGCTGAATTCTTTGAGTGAAAGGATATTGAAAGGGCTTCAGAAGCAAGGTCTTTCTGACCTTCTCCCATGCTCCTTTCTCCCATTCTTTCTCCCCCAAGGCAGGCCATAAAAACCAGAAGTCCACAGGTGGGTCCTAGAAACCAGAATTCCTCTCCAGAAACTAGAACTCTTTTCCCCCAAAGCAAGCCATAAACCTAAGGAGATCATTCTCTGATCTCTTTCCTTCTCTCTTAAAGATTCTCATGTGACAGACGTCCTGTCCCTTAGCCAGGGGAAAGGAATGTCCTACAGAGACACAGAAAAGAATCTGAACAAATAGGCCTTGCTAAGTTCTCATTTTGTTATCAGTAGATCATGCACCTTTTTGCCCAATCATGTTTCTCCACAACTATCTACTACTTTCATCAGACTTAGTATAAAAACATGCAGTATTTCCTGGGTCTTTGGGTTTTTATTTTCTTATGAACATTGCTGTGTTATGTAAAATTTTATTAAATAAATTTGTAAGCTTTTTTTCTGTTAATACGTCTTTGTTTGTTTTATATTCAGGCCTAGCCAGGAATAGGACAAGGTTGGAGAAATTTTCCTTCCTGACATGGGTAATGCTGACATCATAAAAGTTGGGAAGTGTTCTCTCACTTCTACTTTCTGGAAGACGTATAAAATTGTCATTAATTCTTCTGTAAATATTTGATAGAATTCTCTAGTGAAAACATCTGGGCTTAAGAATTAGGTGCAGTGTAATTTTTCAAATTATGAATTCAATTTAATTGTTATAGTGTTATTCTTGTTTTCTAACTAATCCTGGTTGAATTTGGTAGTTTTTATTCTTTAAGACTTGGTTCTTGGCCGGGCGCGGTGGCTCA
>VBSM01003199.1:9418742-9462585 GCA_008086735.1 Cheirogaleus medius | reverse complement strand
GACTTTGTCCCTCTGTCCCGCGGTCCGGCAGAATTCCGCTCTAACAGTAGAGTTTAGAATAATCTATTTTGGATCATTGTTAATGTGTTTAAGTGTGTGTGTGAGTGTGTGTGTGTATATGTGTATCTTTTCTTGACTTTGCCGGTATATATCATGACAAAATATATTATTTTATAATCAGAAATAAATGCACATTTTTTTGCTTGTTCTCAGTTTTTCTGCCGTCATTATATCTTCATCCCTTTATTTTGCATTGTTCTCTGGGCCAATCTATCTCACTACTCAAGCCTTCTGCTTTCTCTGGAACTCACAACTCATAGGCAGTTAAAGGTACCTGGGTGGCAGAACATTTTGAATAAGACATTTCCTGATTTCACTCTATTCTGTTTGAAAACTCACCACCATTGTGCCAAAACCATTTGGAAGAAGGAGGAGGAGGAGGAAGAGGGGAGGAAGAGGAGAGGAAGAGGAGAAGGAAGGGGAAAGAGTGAGGGAGAAAGAATCACTCAAAGGCCTTTAACAGGGAAAACACCTTATATGTTGTCCTCAGTTGACATATGAAGTGTAACAGAGCTTACTAAAATCTTGACCAAAAGGACATTATGGGACATTGAAGGGATTTAAAAAATTATTTTATGGCACCACATAGAAAGCCACCTATTCTTGCAGTGTTTGTTCACAAGGCAGCACACTGGGTACATTAACTCCCAGGACTACGTGTCCAATAGCTAGTTCTCATGACTGTCACCACCAGTATGGTCCTCTAATAAATATTCTCCAGATTTTACAGAAGCAGCACTACTTCCAAAGAAAATGGAACCCAGCCTGCCAGCACGGGCACACCCTGCTCTTCACAGACCTTTCTGCCATGCCTGCTTGGTAACTCTTTCATGTCCACACTCAGCTTTTGTTTAATCTCTTCCCTGGCTCTGGAGACCATCTCGCTGAAGATGCCACACATCCTGCCTTTGGGCAGAGGGACTTTCCAACACACTCCCCCTTTTTGTTTTCATGATAGTCTCCTTCTCAGATGGATCCTTCAGCATTGACTAGTTTTGATAATGGATTATTTAGAATGATAGCCTCAAACTTAAGCCAGTAAATCGTTGACTGAATGGGGCTCCATTTGTGGCCAGGTTGTGGGTGGGGGTGCAGGGGATTGGCCAGTGGGATCACTCACGTTTCTGTGAACTAAAATAAAATCTCAAGCTTCTCCCAGCCCTCATCACCGGCTGACTGAATAGACCCCCTCCTGGCCAAGAGGGCATCCTAAAACTGAATTGCCTGCCTCCAAGAGGGAGGTCAAACATGCCTCAGCATGCCCCTCTCCCTTCTTGGGGACATGCTTTGTAACTTATCAGGCCTAAGGCTGTGTAACACAAGCCTGCAGGTCCTCAATTTACACAAAAATATATATCAGGTGACTTGTCTCTGATTAACAGACCTCCTTATGTTAAAACATTCAAAGCCTTTAGACAAAGCTTCTTGTCTTCAACCAATTACAAGTCAAAAAAATCTTTAAACCCACCTATAATCTGTAAGCCACTGCTTTTAGATGGCCCACCTTTTTGGGCCAAACAAATGTATGTCTTCCATGTATTGATTTATGACTTTACCTGTAACTCCTGTCTCCCTGAAATGTATAAAATCAAACTGTAACCCAGCCACAGCGAGTCCGCTTGCTCAAGGCTTCTTGGGCGTGGTTCTGGGTCATGGTCTTCAAATTTGGCTCAGAATAAACCTCTTAAAATTATTTTACAGAGATTGGCTTCTTTTTTGTCCACATTTTTCATGTACAAGGGACTGTTTTATATCTGCTCCTCTTTTTGCCAGGACTCTTCCCTACTCTTCTCTACCTCACACCTAATTCACAGGCAGATGTCATTTTCTCCAGGAAGCTTTCTTTGATTTCCACCTGAGACAGTTCCCTGCCTCTGCTACTGTCCTGAATCTGCTGTTTCCTTCTCTCCTCTCACATTCCCACTGAGGCCGAAGGATAGAGTCATGTGACCGTGAGCTAATTGAAGACATGCGCTGTTTTTTGTTTGCTTTTATTCTTTATTTCCATTAATCTCTGTATCCCAGAACAAAATATCCTAGTACACTTCAATGGGTAAGGATGACAAAATAATGAAAGAAGAAATAATACATGTTGAAATGATGGAATGAAGAAATGAGTATAACTTTGCCTGACATTTTCTGCTTGTTCTGTTAAGCCAAGGACCTAAACAAGATCAGTCTTAAACAGTTTTTTCATCTTTAAGCTTAATTGTTTGTACCTATAGAAGAAAGGCTTTCGTAGGGAGAACAAACTGCTTTAAGAAGCCAGGAATGCATTATATTTGTGATTCACATCAAAAACAGGTTAAGCATAAACCTAAAACTCTATCCTGAAATGCTCAGGCTTCATCTTTAATCTCTGTATAAAAATGATTCATTAAGACCTTACTGCTTACAGCTGATTGCCAGAAAGTAATATGTTTTTCCGCATACCAGAAATATTCTACCAGAAAGAAGTTTCCAGGAAAAACAGAGAGAGTCTCGGATGCTTATGCAAAAACTATTATGGTGTTACTCATTCTATACTAAAATGAGTGGTTAATGGTTTCTTATTTCTGTCATTTTCCATTAATGCTTTTATGATTTGAGTAATACTAGATCAATATGATTCCAGACATCCAGGTATTTGGAACATGAATATTGGTCTAAATGTACAAATCTGCATCTTTAAATCAGATAGCATACAAACAAAATAAAACTCTTTGTAGTTGGTATGTAAGTTTTGTGTATTACTCCCCCTTAATTCTAAGGTACCAAAATTCCACTCTGAGCCTCCAAAAGACTTTATTTTTAGTATTATTTATTCAACTATTAATATTTGCATATAATTTTACCTTTAAGATTAATTTATTATTAATTTTATTTATTGTCAGCTTTTAAAGTAATCACCAACAATGCAAACAGTCATGAGGTTTAACCACTTTGGTATAAGCATCGACTATTCTCGACAGCCACAGATGAACACGCACAGCTGAGCGTCGACTTTAGTCGACAGCCAAAAGCTTTTACTTTTACAGCTTTGATCTCTGCAGTTGCAGTGTGTACGTTCAGCTAATAAGTTACTACGAATCTGTGATCTTTTAACAAGTCCTTAGTGGGAGTTATTACAGTTATTTTCCTAAAGCTGCCTGTAAAGTAAAACAAGCTTTCAGTGCTTTAAAGCTTTCCTCATCACACAAGAGCAAAACGTATTCGTCGTCAATGCACAGAACAAACTACCGTGCGGACTGTGAGTGCCGGCTGTGGGCAAGGTTTCGTGGCCGGTGAGCACGGTACCAAAGTGGTTAATGATAAAATAATGTAAATAAGTACTTTCTTGCCCTTTGGGGGAATTTGCTCTTAAATATAGATTTGCTTTTTTCAGCTCTGGGAAGCAGCAGCGTTCAGAGGAAGTATATTCTTGCTTAATGCTAAGAGTTCTCAATCATCTTGGGCAAGGCATTTATTCAAGTATTAGTTTCTCAGCTGTCAAATTAGGACTGTAGGATATCTAAGGTCAATTCTAGAGCATTTCTAAGATTTTTCTAGAGCTCTAGAAATAAATACTCATATTTCATCGTGACTGACATTGTTGCTGACTACACAATAGTCATACACACTTACACACATACAAACCCACGTATGCACACACTCAGACACAAACTTCTTAGCTGCTTGTAGAGTCCATTTGCTACTAAAGGGGCTGGATAGATCAGGCACTTATTATCATAGCCATGTCCTTCTGATCTAAGGAAAAGTAATGGGTTCTAGTCCTGGCTAGCTGGATCTGAGAGGAAGTCTATAGTGGAAGATGCAAACGGCTTTCTTTTGCTAATAAAATAATGCCATGGAATGCCTCTATTCTTTGCTAGATTTGTCATGCCTCTCTGTGTCACCTGGAGATGCTGCCACCATGCTGGCACCCTGAGTAAGACACAACTGTCCATGCAAAAGTGACAGAACTGAAAGATGCAAAGACCTTTGGTTCATGAGGGTATTGCCAGGAGATAAGCCAATTCTGAAGCCACTGCACTCTGAACTACTTGTTTGAGACATGACAAGTATCGACTTTCCAAGGTCTTTTAGTTGGGTGTTCTGCCTGTAGCCAAAAATCAGCTAATCAGATAATCGCCTATTATTTGGAGTTATGACTTAATATAAGCTCACCTAAGATCTTTTCATGGCTTTAAACTTTACAAAAATGAGTTCTATACTCAAATGTCTACATTCTGAGAGAGATTTTTCCAAAGTAGCCTATCTAAAATAGCTGCTCACTGATCACCCCTCTTCTTTATTCTACTTCATTTTTCTTCCAAGCATTTACCACTTCTGCAGCTATTTTTTCATGCTATATTTGCTTACTTGTTTATCTCCTTTCTTTCTCTAGAATATAAACTTTATGAAGGAAGGGCTATCATTCCCCAATTGTCCTGTTTTTATACCATCTGCATCAGGGTCTGGCATACAGTCAATATTGAACAAATATTTGTTATATAAACTAATGATGATATTCTTAAATCAAAGAGTACCAACAAATTAACTTGGGAAGTAAAAGTTCTTATGATTGTTAACTAAAATTTTGAAAAATGTAAACAAATCAGAAAGCAAAAAGCATAACTTAGGTTTTTAGAAAAACACAGAGATTGTAAAAAGTGAGCTATTTGGATATACAGTTAATGTACATACTTTACATATTCATTTACATGAAATGATCTTAAACTTTATAATGTAAGAAGCAAATGGTTTTTACTGAGAGGAAAATAATGAGTAAGGAATGAAAATACTGAGATAAAACGAGACTGATAGATCTACTCATTTTTTCAAAATTTTAATGAGCTTTCACAAATATGTGTGTTGGTATATGCATTAAAAGTTCCAAAGTAACTCAAAATCGTATGCATGGTTAAGAAATGGGAAAATAAATAATAATGATCAATTTTTACTTTCTACATGATTCATCAATGTAATTTTTTTTCAGTGAACCTAATACAAATATTGTAATTAGTAGAAGGGTCCAGGGAAGATGGTAATAATTGATAGACACAGAAGATGAGGTCCCTGTCCACATGGAACTCAATGTCCAGTTAGAGAAATGAGCATTTAAACAAATTAAACATAAATGAAATTTAACATAAAAACATGAATAAAATTTTTCATCAGATTGCATACATAAGAAAGTGTTCAATGATGCCAGCAAAAAATGGTGTGAAGTTCTGTTAAAACTTTTTCATCTATAAATACAATGAGAAAACTACCAAGAACTGACCCCTAATCAGGGGAAAAGTCAATATAAACTGACTCAGATGCTGGGCTTTCTAGAGACAGCTGTTTTAAATATGTTCAAAATACTAAAAGTAAAGGAAAGTATAAGATTGTTGTCTATAGCAATAATGATACAGATGTAGAATATATATGCAGTTGATCTTGAACAACATGGGTTTGAACTGCACAGTTTCACTTACATGCACATTTTTTTCAACCAAATAAGGATTGAAAATAACAGTATTCATGGGATGTGAAACTCTCATACACAGAGGGTAGAGTTTCTGTATATGCAGGTTCTGAAAGGCTGACTGCAGGTGGATTTTGGTGTACACAGAAGGTCCTAGAACTAATCCCTCATACCTACCAAGGGATGGTTGTATCAGATAGGAACTCCAGAGTTGAGGAGTGTAATAACTGAAATGAAAAATTCACCAGAGGGCTTCAGTTACGGATTTAAGCAGGTAGAAGAAGAAATCAGCAAACTTGAAGACAGGAAAAGTAAAATTATACAGTCTAAGGAAGAGAAAGAAAAAACATTGAAGAAAAATAAAAAATCCACATAAGCTTGTAGGACACCACTGAGTGTACGAACTTGTGCATAATAAGAATCACAGAAGGAAAGGAGAGAGAAAGGAGTAAGAAGAATATTTAAAGAAATAATGTCTAGAAACTTCCAATGTTTGACAAAAAATATTTTTCTACAAATTCAAGAAGCTCAACAAGCTCCAAATATGATAACTCTGAGAAATCCACACCAAGATATATCACAAATTGTTGAAAGATAAAAAGAAGTTAAAACAGTAAGAAAGAGACTGCTAATGGATACGGGTTTTCTTTTCTCTCTTCTCATTTTTGCACTTTTTAATTCAAAATAAAAATAGAAATAAAATTTAGACAAAATCACATAACAATTTAATATATAATAAGTAATTATAAATATTGTTAAGAATACTAGTTAATATTAGTAAATAATCATTTGTTTTTTATTAAAATAATTTAATCATTTAATTTTATCCGGTTTTAGTATATTCATAATATGTGCAATAATCACCACAATATGATATCAAAACATTTCCATCACATCAAAATATCAATTCCGTACTCATTAGAGGTCATTCCAAATCCCCCCTTCTGTTCATCCTCTAGCAATTACCAATCTGTTTTGTGTCTCTATGGATTTGTATGTTTTAGACACTTTATATAAATGAAATCACGTACCGTGTGGTTTTCTGTGTCTGAGTTCATTCACTTACCATGTTGTTTTCAAAATCCACCCATGCTGTAACATGCATCAGCACTTCATTATATGAACGAATAATATTCCACTGTATATTAGAATTTTGTTTATCCACTCTGTATTTTATCAACATTGGGTGGTTTTCACTTTTTGACTATTATGAATAATATTGCTATGAACATTTATGTGCAAGTTAGTGTATAAACACATGTTTTCAGTTCTCTTAATTATGTGTTTAGGAGTGGAATTATTTGAACATATGATAACTCTAGGTTTAATCTGTTTAGAAACTACCAAACTATTTTCCACAGTGGCAACACCATTTTATAGTTCCACTGGCAATATCTGAGAGTTCCAGTTTCTTTACATACTTAAGGGAACTTATTATTTCCTTTTTTAAAAACAGCCATTCTGGTGTGTATGAAATGATATCTCATGCTTTTGATTTGCATTTTTCTAACAACTGATATGTTGGGTATTTCATAATCATTGTTTATTGCATAATCATTGCATAATTGCATAATCATTGTTTATATGTTTCCTTGGGAAAAGGGTCTATTCAAATGCTTTCTCTTTTCTTATTGAGTTGTCTTTTAATGTTGACCTGTAAGAATTCTTTATATATTCTGTATATTAAACTCTTTTCAGATATATGATTTGCAGAAATATTCTTCCATTCTGTGGGTTGTTTTTTCACATTCTTGATAGTGTCTTTTGTTGTATATTTTTAAAAATTTGGTAAAGTCCAATTTATTTTTTCTTAGTTATTTGTATCTTTGGCATCATCTATTAGAAACTATTGCTTAATCAAAACTATTGCTTAATCAAAGGTCATAATGATTTATCACTATGCTTCTTTCTAAGCATTTTACAATTTTAGCATTTATTCTTAGGTTTTTAATCCATTTTGAGTTTATTTTTTCCATGGTGTGATATTGTGGTTCAAATTCATTCTTTTGCACGTGCAGTTTTATTTTGGATAAAAAATATTCTAGACAGTTTTAATGGTTGTACAATCTTGTGAGCATACTAGAAGTCACTGAAATGTATACTTTAAAAGAAAAAATTTATCACATGCTAAAAATCTCAAAGCAGTGTTTATTTTAAATATTTTTTAAAATTTATATTTTCAAAAGTGTATGTGTTATAAAAAGTGAAAAATGGCTCAGACCTTATGGGATTCTTTTTGGAGGCATTGATAAAATGTTAAACATTAGAGGGTATAATAAGCAGATATTGATACACAAAGGATATCCCATAATAATAATAATTGACATAAAAATTTGAAGACAAGAATAATATAGAAGTGACAAAGTGAAATATCTTGGAAGTAATAAAAAAAACAGATTTCAAATGCAAATACTGTTCTCAGCAAGCTGAAATCAATAGGGAAGAAAAAAAGATTACAATGATAAACAGTTATCATTTCAACAGTTAAGAAAGAAGAATTAAAAGCACCAATTGTATCAATAAGTTTTAATTAAAATTTTTAAAAGGTATTAAAGTAAACATTATCTTAAAATAAAATATTATCAGGAAACTTTTAATTAATAATACTAGTCTTTTTTGGAACAGTGAACTTAGAAATCATCTATTGAATTTCTGCTATGAAAAATGAAGGTTTAATTTCAAGAACGCTTCTAATAATTAGTAGTATAGTATTATGAACAAGAATGCATTTAATATCCAGACTACTTAGAATTGTATAGAAACCTGACATTTATTAAATATTTAAACATGATCAAGTTATACACATGTTATTTGGTCAAATTAACTAATGCCCGTAATATATATATAGTATAATGCTAGCAAATAGTATGCAATATTATCTATTATTTTTATTTGTTACAATAATATCACTAACATTATATAAATAAATATACCTATTTTACTATTTTAGTAATTTTTTAATTTATTCATTCAAGAAATGCATTTCAATGTGAATTAAGTAAATAATCAGACTTTAAATAAGAAAATATTTGTAATTTAGGATCAAAATAATAAAATATATCAAGCTGTAGGATGGAGCTAACATTGTGATTAAAGACAATTTTATAACTTTAAATAAATATATTAAAACAGTATTATCTAAATATCTGTTTAAAGACATTATAAAAAGAATAAAAACTAAACTCAAAGAAAGTAGATATAAGGGAATAATACAGAAAAAAGCAGAAATCAACTAAATAAAATCAAATTAGAAATGAAACATCAAAAACTGATTATTTGAAAAGCCTTATAAAATTGATAAATTACCATAAGCCATGAGATTTGCTCAGGGGGGAGAGAGAGAGAGAGAGAGAGAGAGAAAGAGAGAGAGAGAGATTTGTCACAAAATTACTAATATTAATAATAAAACGTAGAGACCTTATTCAAGATTCTATAAGTTAATGCTAATAGATAACAAGTCATTGTGAAGAATTCTTGCCAGTGAATTATAAAATTTAGATAAAATAATAAATTCTTAGAAAAATAATACTACCAAAACTGACTCCAGAAGAAATAGAAAAATTGAAGAGTTCCAAATAACTTTAAGAAATTGACTTTTTAATTAAAATGTTTAGCTAAATAAATTTAGACATAGATGCTTTCACTGGTAAATTTTTCAAAAATTGAAGATCAAATTAACACCACTAATACAGACTATTTTTTTCTGAAAATGGAAATAGAATAATTATCATCTTGTTTTTAAGATCAACATAATACAGATATCAAAATATGATTGAATAATAAAAAAATTACATGTTAATTTTTTTGCTGAATACAGATGCAAAAATCTTAAACAAAATCTTATCAAACAAATCTAACAATTATAGAAAGAATAGTATATCCTGACCAAATGAGATGTTTTCCAGTAATAAATAGAGATTTGTCTTTCTAAAGTCTATCAATATAATTCACTAAAGTAATATAATAAAGAAAAAACGTCATATGACTAACTTAGTAAATATGGAAAAGAATTTGAAAATCCCATCACAAATTAATGATACTTTGCACAATGGGGGAATATTCTTGAAACTAATGAACTTCTTTAATCTGAAAAAGGGTATTATACCTGTCCAGGTTAGTTCAGAACCACAACAAATAATATGGGTATTAAGGAGATATAAAAATTTATAGACAAGTAAATAAGAAAGAAGCTGGGGGAATTAAAATATGAAGTATTATTGTCAAGGATCATACACTTGTCAATTCCATCAACCTGAAGGATAGGAGCAAGAGAGAAAGCCACTAATTCCAACAAAGCCTGGTTTGGGAAGACTCAACGCCTAGGACTGTCATATGGGCACCTACATGCGGAATCTTTCACACGACTTGGCCTTCTGAGAGCATAGTGGCTTCAGGGTAGTCAGATTTCTTACACTGGGGCTTGGGATCTAGGAATGAGTGTTTCAGTGAACAAGGAAGATTCTGCATTGCCTCTTCTGACCTAATCTGAGAAATCCATGATGTCACTTCTACCACATTCTGATAGCAAGTCATAAGCTCACCTATATGCACAAGGAGCGACGTAGAGCTCACCTCTGGGTGGGAAAAGTGTCAGCTTCACGTTTCAGAAGAGCATATGGGAAGAGAGATACTGTGATTGGCTTTGAAAACTCCAATCCATTAACCATTATCTATTCCTCATTTTCTATAATCCTTAATGATAGGAGATTTTTAATTGAATAGTGTAATGTTAAGACTAATTCTTGAAGATTTTAATCAATATTATTCATATTTCCCCTTTAATTGTAATTTTTATTATACTCTCTTAGTTGTTCTGTTCACTTTATAGTCCATTCCTAATTCAAATATTTTATCTTGCTACCATATTTCTAGTTTAGTCATTAACATAATTGGATTTTTCCATTTCCTTAATGCCCTCTATTTTTTGTGAGTGGTGTAAATTTTTTTTTTATTTAAGAATGAAATAATGTAACACTGGTGAGCCTCATATATTTATATTTAAAAAATCATCTCAATTCCTATATGTCTTAATTTCTAATCATGTATTTATTTATTTTTATAAAAATTGTTAAATTGACAAAAGCTGTATATATTCACAGAATACAATTTAATGTTTTAAAATATGTATTCATTGTGAAATTGCTCAGTTGAGCTAATTAACACATACATTACCTCATATACTTATTTTTTTATAGTGAGAACACTTAAAATCTATTCTCAGCAGTTTTCAATATACAATATATTGTTATTAACCAGAGTCACCATGTTGTACAACAAATCTCTTGAAGTTTTTCTCCTATGTAACTGAAATTTTGTATCCATTGACCAACATCTCCCAGTTCATCTTCCCCAAGCCCCCAGTAACCACCATTCCACCTTCTGATTCTATGAGTTTCACTGTATAAATTACACTTATAAGTTAGATCAGGCAGATTTTGCTTTCTTGTGCTTGGCTTATTTTGTTAAAATATAATGTCTTTCTGGTTCAACCATGTTGTTACAAATGACAGAATATACTTCTTTTAAAGGCTGAATGGTATATTCCATAATATTCCATTGTGTGTACGCACCATGATTTCTTTATTCAGTCATCCACTGATGGATGTTTAGGTTGATTCCCATATCCTGGCTACTGTGGGTAATGCTACAGTGAACATTTTTCTCTCACACATGCCTGTTGGCCTTTCAGTGGCTATTCATATTCAAGACTGAGGCTTGGTGCAAACTCTGTGTTCTTGGATTGGGACTTATTGACAAGGAGGTCTCACTTTTGTGTCTTTGGTCAGGTTGCTGTCTTTTTCAATAGGATAACTGTCAATATATAGGTATTTTCTCTCAGAATATTAGCTTTTCCAGAGAAGAATTGTGTCTGAAACCATTCTCCGAGGAGAACAAAGGGAGAAGACACCACGCTGGGACAATGCGAAAGCCAAACTATGAATTCTATTTTGTGCGTATGCTATCTATTTGCAAACTCCAATTAACTCTCTTGTTTTAAGTCCCACATCTCACTCTGCCATTCACTGAACCTGGTATCCTCGAATCCACAGCACCACAGGTTACTATTTTTTAGAAAATATCTATTTGATCTTCCGCCTTAGAGGTAGGTGCTTATCTTTGGATGCTCTTTCAATAGGGAGGAAAAGAGAGTTAAAAATTCTCATATATTAACTTTCAAACTACTTTCTCCTAAAAATATGTACTATGATTTGTGCTTCATTTGTGACTTCTTCTTGATCAGTGCCAATATATCTTCTGACTCCCTGGGGTTTTATGAGGAAAATCAGTTCACTTCTCATTACCATCTCTTTTACATGCTCTTACCTGGCAACTTCCCCTGCAAAGGCACCCTGTGCCTGTAACTGCACCAGACTAATCTGGCTCCACTTTTATGTACAAAGTTGTGAGCAGTTTCTGAGTTGACATGGACCCCCAGGTTGAAGGCTATATACCTGAGCATGCCCAGAAGAACCCAAAGTGCAACCACAGGTGGAACTTACGTGCTCACATGGAGGAGCAGGGACTAAATTAAGAAACACCACACAACAGGATCCAGGATCCCATCAGATCAAGCCTTGGCATCACCTTGTGCCATGGTCCAGTCAGAGCATGCCTCCTGGCACCACTTCATTGCACGATCCAATCAGATCACTCTTCATTACCCTATGCTTATAAACCTGTCCCATCCTCCAGCTCAGGAAGACAGATTTGAACTTTTTTTTCCCTGTCTTCTTGTGTTGACTCACAATAAAGATTTTTCTTTTCTAAAAATCGGTGCCATGGTATCAGCTTCTGTGCACATTGGGCAGTAAGTCCATTGATTGCTTGGTAACATTTTCATGTAGTTTCTCTCCTCCAAACCTTTGCTGGAATCTTTTATCAGTTAATATATCCTCTTCCACTATCTTTGTCTTCTCAGCATAGTATCTGTTTTTATTTATCCAGAAACAAGGTAAATAAATAAGAGATTTAGCTTACATCTTTAACTAGAAACCAATACCAGAATATTTTATTAATAATTATTAAAATCAACTACACAGTGGCATGGTTTCAATGAGGCACACATGGTAAGCAGTGAAAAAAATATAAAGAGCAGTCATATTTCTTATTTAAGTTACAAATGTCAATGCAGAGATGAATGTTACTCACAAAAGACACATGAGAGTTATATTGTGTCGTACTGGCCATAGCTACTATGGCATCGAGAGATGAGAGAAAAAAGTGGGTTGACATGGAAGAAAAGATCTGATGGCAATTTGAGCTTGACTTGGGTCCTAAAAATTAGTATAACCATAGTAGGAGGGATAAAATAAAGAATAGCCTTTATGTTAGCCAGGCCTTTATTTAAAAGAAAAGAGATTCTAAATATTTATTAACTCTAGGGTATATTTGTTACATTTTCATATCAGTTATTCAGTTTATCTACCTTTAAAATGAGAATATCAATATCTACCATGTTTTAATTTTGCATATTGAATACATGGTAAACATGAACCTTATGAGATAATTTCTAGCACATAAAAGGTGATAAAATTTGCTAACAGGGCCAGGCACAGTGGCTTACACCTGTAATCCTAGCACTCTGGGAGGCTGAGGCGGGCAGATCACTCAAGGTCAGGAGTTCAAAACCAGCCTGAGCAAGAGCGAGACCTCGTCTCTACTAAAAATAGAAAGAAATTAAATGGCCAACTAAAAATATATAGAAAAAAATTAGCCGGGCATGGTGGTGCATGCCTGTAATCCCAGCTACTTGGGTGGCTGAGGCAGAAGGATTGCTTGAACCTAGGAGTTTGAGGTTGCTGTGAACTAGGCTGACACCACGGCACTCTAGCCCCGGCAACAGATTGAGACTTTGTCTCAAAAAAAAAAATTACTAACAGTACAATAATTAGCAAAGATTATTATCACAGCAATAATAAAGGTGATTATTATGATGCAACCATGTAGAGAAGGCATGACTTCATCTGTGTGCCCAACATACCTGATATATTAAGCTGTATACATCTATGGGTCTGGAGAAGGCCTTAAAGTCAGTGAATATATGAAAGAGAAGGGAAGAAGCAGTTATTGTGTTTCAATGATGTGGTAAGCATGTTCCTGAATAATAATTACATAATAAGTGTATATAAAATATAATATATAAATACATTTAAAGATATGTATTATATATATATAGTTATGGATCTATAAACTTCATGTATGTAGCTTAAAACCATATATATGGTTATATATTTATAAAAAATCATAAAAATACAAGCACTTTTGTAGCCACCAACCAAATTAATGAATAAAGCATTATCAATAACTTAGAAGAATTTTAGAGGTTATATGTTCTCAAATGCATCCTTAACCTCTCAGAAACCTGAATGTTATGTTCGATTTTCTTTACATTTTTACTATATGTATATGTATATTTTATTTTTTGTATGCTATTTAAATTTATATAAATGAAATTGACTATAGTTTTTCATCTATGACTTATTTTTAATTGTTATTATTATTTTACTCAATGTGATGTTAGTGAGTCTACCAGTTATTGATTCCTTCCTTGTCAGTTTCACATTCATCCTTTTTGCCTACGCTGTGAAAATACATCTGAGCCTTTTACTTATTTTAATTTTTATTCCGTTGTCAGCTGACACAGTGTTAAGCTTTGTCAATGGAGGTTATCGAGGAGACACTGCAAAAATTAAAGGTTTTGCTTCCTGGTTCTGGTGTGTTTCTCTAGTCAGCTCCAGCACACACACAGGTTTGCCAGCGCTTGGGTTCTTCAGCAGCTACAGCTTTTACAGCACACAGCTTATGCACTTCATAGGATTCAAGGGAAACAAGTGGCCTGCAGAGTCCCCTGGCAACTCAGGTGGTTTTGTAGTATATGGTCTCTTCCTTGAGAGCAATTTTTAATTTACAAATGGAAAAGGCAGATTTGCATCAAGTTCCAATGGTAGATTTCTGGGAAGTTCTGCGCATGGCACCACAGTGACTTCGCTCCATTCAGTGGCCACGGCCAACTACGCCCTGCCCAACAATGTCTGGATGTCAGCCCTGAGAGGCGAATCTAACACGGCTGCTCTATCTCAGCCCTAGGGGCAGTGACTGCTTTTCCTTAAAGTTCTCTTTAATTCTTATTAGACAGTATTGTGTTACTCTAATTTCGTGTTCTAATTAATAATTCTTTATTTTAAATTTTCCTTATTTAAATTACTTTCAGTTTCTTGCTTCTTATGAGACCTGGGCTGATATCCTTCCTTTATTTCTATAGCTGTAGTTCCTTCATTGTCACTACCCTATGGCGTTTGTTTTTAATTTGAATTTAATACACATTTCCGTGATCACTAATAAGTTCACAAAACTGTTAATATGTTTATTGGTGATTAACATTTCCATCTATCGGAACTTTTATATGTGATTTCATCTAATCTTCACAAAAACCTTGGGAGGTAGATATTATCTTACCCATTTTATACATGAAGAAATTGAAACTCTGCTAAATAAAATGTTATGCTGAGTTAAATAATTGTCTACGTACAAGGAAGTGGTAATTCTAAAATTTAATATATTTTATTTGATTCCAAAGGTTGCTATTATCTCTATTACCTAATCATGAACATGATGTAAAAAGTGGTTGTTTACTCTTACAACTTGACAAGGAAGTGCTTTATTTGCTTAGAAATCAACTATGAAACTATTACAAAGGTTGATTAAAAATATAATAAGCTTTTGGACTGGGCTGTGGGGGTAAGAACAACAACAGAAACAACAACAGAAATCTGTTTTCCTTTAATCTAAGAAGGAAAAAGAGAATATATAAATCATTTAAAAACTGGCTTTCTATGAGTTTCTGAATTAAACTCATTCTGAAATTCATGACTAACTTCTAAATATAATGGGTTTCACATAATGTTGGGTCACTATGTTTTTAGACATCATCAAAGATAATGAAGAATAATATATTTGAAAACGTCTGATAAAGAAAAAATATTTGAAATTTAAATTCAAATAGGGCTTCATTAAAAAGGCAAAGAAGTCCCAAAGCTGATCTTGTTCATTTCTTGCTTTGCCAATGAAAAATTTTAAAAACTAAATGATGGAGAGATCAATGTGGAGAGATAATTCAAACCTCAGCACCTCATAGGAGTTAAATATAATATAATTACATGTCAAATCCCTGAGCCAGACTCTCAGGACTGCATATATGAAGTCAGCCAAGGTTATTAAAAGGGACAAGAGGAATATGCTCCTGTGTCCCATATTTAATACTCTCAGTTTTATACCTAATCACCTCTTCCTAAGAGTCAGTCCCAAGACCAATTTAAACATTTGTGAACTTTGCCTTTGTAGTCAAGCAGGCCATGCTTTCATCTAGCCTGACCTCTCTTGCCTGTGTCTTCTGCTTTTGGATTCCTGTTATAGCGATATTAATTTCTCAAAGTTGGTAATGGGTATTAGTTGGCCTCCTATTAATTAAAATGTATTCAAGGCATAAGTAAATAAATGTTTACAAAGAGAAAATTTCACACAAAAACAAAGAACTTTGTTTTTCACACAAAAACAAAGAACTATTTGAACAGGTGTTGTTTCTTTGTGTCTTTCAAATTACCCAGAATATTTTGCTGCTTATTGACTTTTATCAGAATTTATAAAACTAAACATGATTCATTATCAGATATTAATTTATTATGGAATATAGCTCTCCAAAATTGCTTCTGATGAAGTAAAAATGTAACATTGTGAAACCGAATCAGAGTGAGATGACCACCACTGTGTTACACAGAGTACACACCTTATATATACCAACAAGCTTACCATGCATAAACTCAGTCTTTTGCTTTCCAAATATCATGTTTTATACACACATGCCCATTGGCCAAGTTTCTTAATCAGTTTCTTGGCTATTACGTTGCAATACCTTTATTTACAAAAATAGAATCATAAATAAATCTTGTTATTACATTTAAGTCTGTAATATGCAACCTTATTCACCTACACTTCATTTGACTAGTTGATGTTGCAATGTGTACTTCTCATGCAATCTTTCTATATCTCACCACAATTGTTTTTCTTGTTTTCCTTTAGTATATTTGTGGAGTTTATGGAATTTCTTGTCATTAGGGATTCTGTCTCTAGAGTGTGAAAGACTCTCCTGTATTTTTAAGATTAGATTTTAATCCTGCATGCAAAGATAAAAAGAAGAAACTGAAGCACTCCAAAAAAATTAAAAAATGTCCATTTGGGCCACATGCTAGCATATTTTGTGTTAGTGCTTGGAAATAGCCGACGTCTCTGGTTTACTCCCTGGTTTGGGCCACTGCCTTTGCTATCCCCTATCTCATAGTTACGACTGCTCAACTATTTTAATGTCAAGATTAGGATTTATCCTTAAGGTGATTCCTTATCACTTGTTCAATCAAGTCTCCCAAATTCCAACACTGCCAAATCTGACTTAGGTGGAAGATGACTAACAACAGACACCCAGGCATATTCCACTCAGAAATCATAGACTCAGAAAGATGTTCCCACCCTATCTACAAGCAGAATTCACTGTACAGAATTCCACTCCCCTGCCCCCAGTGATATCAAGGCTACAGGTCATTCTTCCTTATCAAAGTTTCACCACCCTTGGTTCCCACACTGCTTGGTGAGTAGGACTATATGTAGCCTCCCTTCCACCTGGCCTTACACATTTACACACAAAAATATTAGCATTTCCCTCATCAGATATGACTCAGATTAGAAGTGTGTGACAAGCTGAACATTTTGTTATAATAGGATAAAAACATGTTTTGAGGAAAAGTATCTAGTAGGAAATGTGTTTAGAATTTCCTCATAGGGACATTTTTTCCCTAAGAAACTTATGAATATATTTAGGTTTAATAATGTCAAGGTTTTCCATAAGATTTCACTAAAAGATTTCACTAAAAATCTTACTTTACCATTATCTATGATCAGACCAGTTGAGAAACTACGGGATGTTAGACTGTAAGGCTATGCCATCAGTGTTAGAATTCCATTCCACCACAGTATCCGTGGAATCTAAAAAAGAGCTGAGTGCCTTGCAGGTGCTATTATATAATATAATTAGTGCTATATGTGACATTTCTCACTAAATACATGTAACTGTAAAAGATATTTTTAAAAAGATGATTAATTTGTTCCTTAATAAGAGGAAAAGAAGACACTAACATAATTCTTCAACACAGAGCAAGAAATATGAGCTATAGAATTAGTTACACAGCTATTTTAAAATAAACCAACTTTCATGGAAAGCAGTGATTGACATGAACCAGGCAGCTAGAAAAGTTTTCATGGACCTTTGAGGAGAAAATGGATCAGTGACTAATTTGGGGTAATTGCTTTAACTATTACATTGTGGCAAACATTCATTTTGGCTGTCAAATGGCTCATTACCATTTTATCAAACCAAGACTTGAAAGAAGCAAACTAAGAATAACCATTTAAAGAAATAAGGCTACCTGTGAATATTATTCATAATTTTAACATGCATAATAGCTAAAATTTTAACTTGAAAATTACATCATCTAGTGCATAATTTACTTGCACTAATTTGACCCTAATAAATTTCTCAATATGAAAATTAGTAATATGGCATTAGGTACAGGTAGATAATTTATCTCACTGAATTTATAATGGAAATATTGAAAAAGAATGAATATTCAGTTATCTTTTTAGGGTAATTTAAGCCACTGAGTCCATCCATAAACTTAACACAAAATGCAGGAAGGTAGAAGAATACTGTAGTGAACAAAGAAAAGATATGTGGCCAATCCCAATCTGATAGTTATAACTTTTTATTTTATAAATACTATCATTTAATTTTATATTCATTTATTTATTCAATTTACAGTTGATACATTCATTCATTTAGAAAGCATATTCCAAGAATGCACTGTGTTCAGGCTCTGTTCTAAGAAGCATGAATATTAAGTACAGGAGGTTGGAATTCCTGCCTCTCCTGTCTTCTCCTGTACTTTCATCTTCAATATCCCTGGTACCACAGAATGTAATCAGTGGCATTCTGCAAGGATGTTGCTTACCTAGTATTGTCCTGAGAATCCTATCTTTCGTAGTCAAGAGTGGTGCACCTACTAGATACCTGTCTAATTAGGATTCTGAGGAGTTACTTCACTCTATATTTTTTAAAGGTGATGTAAGATTAACTTTACATGCCAACTTGATTGGGTCACAGGGTGCTCAAATACCTAACCACACATTATCCTGGGTGTGTTTGTAAGAGTGTTTCAGGATGAGATTAAAATATGACTCTGTAGATTGAGCAAAGCAGACTGCCCTCCTTGTTATGCGTGGGCTCACCCAATCAACTGATGATCTGAACAGAACAAGAAGGATGAGTAAGAAGGAACTTCTCCTGCATGACAGCCGTAAGCCGAGACATGGGTCTTTCCTAGCCTTGGACTTGAACTGAAATATTGCCTCTTCTTGGGGTTTAAGCCTGCTGGACTTTACACTGGAAATTACACCATCAGTTCTGCACTTGCACTTGCACTAGGACTGGAAGTACACATTATCTCTCCTGGGTCTCCAGCTTCTCTCTTTCCTCTCTCTCTTTCTATATCAATATCTATGTCTACACACACACACACACACACACACACACACTATTGGTTTACCTTCTCTGGAAAACTCTGACTAATATAGGTGATAAAAATATATATTACTCATGACTACACCATACTGTGTGTGTGTGCATGTGTATGAAATGTGTGTGTGTATGTATATATGTATATGGAAATGTATATATAAGGACTTTTTTTATACATTTCAAGTTAAAGTGTTAGAATGAATACACACACACACACACACACACACACACACAATAATCCCCCTATCTGCAGGTGATTTGTCCCAAGACCCCTAGTGGGTGCCTGAAATCATGAAAAACACTGAAGTCTATACGCAAGGTCTTTCTAACTTATCATGATTCGATGAACAATTTTTCAGATTTATGATGGGTGTATCAAGATGTGACTGCCTTGTAAGTCTAGAAGAATGAAAAGTTACAATAGTTTAACTTACAATTCTTCAACTTTATAATGAGTCTATTGGTGTATTAAATGCATTTTTGACTTATGATATTTTAGACTTATGACCACATAGAAAATGGGGACATTCTATGTGCACATAACCACATAGAAAATCAAGGAGTATTCACTATATATATGTACTATTTTTTCTATACATATTTATCTATGAAAAAGTTTAATTTACAAATTAGGTATAGTAATCTTGCATTTTCAGGCCATTATGAAGTAAAATAAGAGTGACTTGAGCACAAGCACTGTGAAACTGTGACAATGGGAATGACAACTGAGACAGCTACTAACTAACTAACTAACTGGTGGGTGGTGTCTACAGAGTGGAGACACTGCATAAAGAGAAGATTCACGTCCCTAAAGAGATAGAGTGGGATCGCATAAGAGTTCATCATGCTACTCAGAATAGCTGGCAATTTAAAATGTATGAATTATTTATTTCTGGAATTGTCCATTTAATATTTTCAGATGGTGGTTAATTGTGAGTAACTAAAATTATGGAAAGCAAAATTGTGGATAAGGGAGAGCTACTATATATAATTAGGTACTAGATAACATTGTCAAGAACTCAATATCATTTGCAATACCTGCAAAGAAAATAAAGTACTTAGCAATATACTTAATTAAGGAGGTGAAAGATCTCTACAAGGAGAACTACAAAACACTGATGGAAGAAATCATAGATGACACAGACAATGGAAAAACATTGCATGCTCACGAATTGGAAGAATCAACATTGTTAAAATGTCCATATTGTTCAAAGTAATTTACAAATTCATCACAATTCCTATCCAAATACCAAAGTCATTTTTCATAGACCTAGAAAAAACAATCCTAAACTTCCCTTTTGTTGTTGTTGGATTTTTTTTTTTTACCTTTCAGCTTTTTTATTTTTTTATTTTTAGTAGAGATGGGATCTCACTCTTGCTCAGGCTGGTCTTGAACTCATGACCTCAAGCCATCCTCCTGCTTTAGCCTTTCAGAATGCTAGGATTACAGGCATGAGCCACCATGCCCAGCCATAAACTTCATATAGAACCACCATATTACTTGACTTAAAATTATATTACAAGACTGTAGTAACCAAAACAGCATTGTAATGGTACAAAAATAGAGACAAACACAGATGGAATGTATTAATAATAGAGAACCCAGAAATAAAGCTATATAGCTACAATCAACTGATTATAGACAAAGCAGACAAAAACATACATTGGTTAAAGGACACTCTATTCAATGAATGGTGCTGGGAAAATTGTATAGCCACATGCAGGAGAAAGAAATGGGATCCTTGTCTCTTACCATGTACAAAATTTTACTCAAGATGGACTAAAGACTTAAATGTAAGACCTGAAAATATACAAATTCTAGAAGAATGTGTAGGAAAAACTCTTCTGGACATTTGCTTAGGCAAAGAATTTATGACTAAGACCTCAAAAGCAAATAAAGTAACAACAAAAATAAATAAATGTGATTTAATTAAACTAAAAAGTTTCTGCACAGCAAAGGAAATAATCAACAGAGTAAACAGACAACTTACAGAATAGGGGAAAATATTAGCAAAAAATGCATCTGATAAAAGACTAAGATACAGAATCTATAAAGAACTCAAAGAAATTAGCAAGAGAAAAACAAATAACCCCATCAGAAAAGTGTGAAAAACACATGGACAGATTTTTTCAAAAGAAGAGACACAAATGGCCAACAAACATATGAAAATATGTGTACCATCAGTAATCATCAGGGAAATACAAATTAAAACCACAATGAGATACCACCTTGACCCTGGCAGAATGGCCATCATTAAAAAGTCAAAAAACAATAGATGTTGCTGTGGATGTAGTGGAAAGGGAATGCTTATACACTGTTATGAATTAGTACAACCTCTATGGAAATGTCTGTGGAAATTCCCCAAAGAACTAAAAGTAGACCTATCATTCAATCCAGCAATCCCACTACTGGGTATACACCCAAAGGAAAAGAAGTAATTTTACAAAAAAATTCCAGCTGCCCCCTAATGTTTACTGCATCACAATTCACAACTGCAAAGATGTAGAGTTAACCTAAATGCCAACAACTGAGGAGTGGATAAAAAAAATGTAGGGTGTGTGTGTGTGTGCGTGTGTGTTATATACACACACCATGGAGTACTACTCAGTCATAAAAAGCAATGAAATAATGTCTTTTGCAGCAACTTGAATGGAACTGGAGGCCATTATCCTAAGTGAAGTATCACAGGAATGGAAAAACACATATGACATATTTTCACTCATAAGTGGGGCATAAAATGAGGAATATATGGTAATAAAATGGTATAATGGACATTGAAAACTAAGAAGGGGGAAGAGTGGAAGAAGGGTGAATGATAAAAATCTACCTATTGGGCACAACCTACACTATTCTGCTGACAGGTACACTAAAAGCCCTGACTTCTGCATTACACAATTTATCCATGTAACAAAAAACACTTGTACCCTCTAAATCTATTGAAAAGAAAAAAAATTAAATCTTAATTTAACTTACCGATTGATTGATTGACTGTGTCTCAGCATATTGCAGGGGTACAAATGTTTAGGTTATATATATTGCCTTTGCCCCACCTGAGTCAGAGTTATAAGCGTGTCCATCCCCCAGATGGTATGCACCGCACACATTAGGTGTGAATGTACCCATCCCCTTCTCCCCCTTCACACCTGCCCAACACCCGATGCATGTTACTACTGTATGTGCACATAAGTGTTGATCAATTAATACCAATTTGATGGTGAGTACATGTGGTGCTTGTTTTTCCATTCTTGAGATACTTCACTTAGAAGAATGGACTCCAGCTCTATCCAGGATAATACAAGAGATACTATAGATCATCACTGTTTTTTGTAGCTGAGTAGTACCCCATGGTATACATATACTACATTTTAAAATTACAATGAATAAATTAGATAGCAAAAATCCTTAGCCAGGGAAAATTTCTGAGATTGTCCCTCAAATGATTTATGTTCTAGTTCTACTTTTTTCATTTATTTGTCCAACACTATTTCCTATATTAAACAAGAAAAATTAGAATTATTAGTTTTACACTCTACATGGTGTCAAACATGCTAGGGAGAGTTGGTTCAAATAGTTCTGAGCAGGGGTTGGGAGAGATTTTCACCTTTTTTGTAAACTTGGGACTGTTTATTCTACCACTCTGCTTTTATGGGAGTTTAGCTGTCTGTTCTATTCTATGTTCTGTATTCTCTGCAGCTCTGGGTGTAGAGACAATATTTTACTACTTTCTTTGAGAAGTGTTACTTTGTAATTGGAGTCTGAGATGAAAATATAACCTTATTGGGTAGAAACATTCATGCCATGACTCTTCCATTTTAAGACTAGTATATTTTTATTCTAGAAATAGGTCTTTGAAAGTGATGCCACGTAATCACTTTGCACTCATGTAATTTACAGTGAACTCATTAGAGACCAATGGGAAATAATATTATATAAGGTAGGCAAGCTGATGGTAGATCTCAAACTCTAGCAGATGTGGACACATCATGAACAAAAATGAACAGAATTTCAAAGTTTTAATTGGAACAGTGACATTTTACAGGAGTAACTTATTTGTTAAATATAAATAGATTAACACCAAAATCCCCTGTTTCATTACTTGATGCCAGGAGGACACTTCAGACTGAAATACTGAGTTAAAAGATTAATAGAATTGATAAAGAAAGCTACAAAGAAGACATAGAAAAAATATTTTTGAAAAATGAGAAAGAGTTTTCACGCTAAAATATGCTTTTATTCTTTATTTCTTTTCTTGTTGAGAGGAGATAACACATCTTGTTCATATATATTTACAGATAGCACACACTCAAAGACATTCATATTTAAAGAAATGCAGAGAATAAGACTTTCTAAAACATGTGTCATGGGATGTTAAAGGCATCTGAGAAAAAATGAAAAAATATCAACAACAACTACAAAATTATCATCAAATACATTTTAGAAACTATGGTTTAAAAAATTAAGCACTTCTAGATTTCTCAAAGCCTAGGACACACTAATGTTCAGTGTGTATCATCAAGATAGGGATTTTTTGCAAAGCATGTTTAAATATCAAATCATTTTTTCATGAAAAACTTTTTCTTGATCATGTTTTAAATGACTTCAGCTTGGGGAATGATAACTGAGAACATCATAATTCCAATATAAATTGCTTTTCTTGTGTTTAAATACTTACTAACCAGTACCAGAAAATTTTCTCAATTGTGCACAAAATAAAGCTCCAAGGAACTTCAGACCAATTATGTAACATTTTCAACATTTTAGGTTATCTGTGATCAGACATTCTTACTGGTCAATGTGGAATGTGACAGAGGTCACTAGAGGTTGAAACCTATAAATCATAATAAAGTAGCTTTCATAATCTTGGTTAAGTAATTCCTCAATAATCATTTTTATTTTAATTAGCTCACGTATACTGTGCTCATACAATGTGCCAGGAAAAAAAAAACATAATGAAGGATCATACAGCAAACATACCAATTTGTTATTTGCCTATATCTAATGTATATTGACCAGTCTATTAATAGAGCATATGTTCATTTCTTTTCAGTTTATCCTTGTGACCAATATAAACTCTTTAATAAAAATTACTCCTCTATGGGAATTGATGTAAAAAGACATCTGAATCAATTTGAAAGGTAGACAGATCCAATGGTTATGTTTAACCATGAAAGCTTCCATAAAAGAAATAAGTTCCTCTTTTTGATTTCCATGTGCCATCCTTGGTCTTGTGGTTAAGAATGGGACTTTGTATTTGCACTGATATAGATCAGTGTAATCTTGGCTCAGTCACTTTTAAGTTGTGTGATGCTGGGGAAGTTGCTTATCTGCCCTGAGCCTTTAATTAATGACAGGGGTAATAATGCCTGTCATTTGTGGCTGGTGTAGTGGATTCTCATATGTAAAGCACCTATATAATTATAAGCAGAGAGTGGATACTCAACATAAATGATAACTATGAAGATGATAGTGATGATAAATAATTGAAGATTAGTCTACTGACATGTAGAATGAATTAGGGAGAAGGCATATAGGGTGTGGAGAGAATGCTAAGAAACAATAACTCCATGACAAGGACAAGATAGTGGGAACAGATTTGAGACATACAATGAAATAAATTGTCAGCATCTCTTAGTGATGAACATTTGAAAGGAGAAAGAACTACTCAGTGAGTTCCTCCAAGCTTCGCACATGAGGATATGTGTATTGTCAGTACTCTGAGCAGTTATGTGGGACTAGCAGGTTTGGAGACTGTGATCAGGGGTGATCAGCGAGGTGAGAATTAACAATATACAAGTGTCTCCTAAGGAGATAAATACTGAACTGCTTATTTCTCACAGTAGTGCTCAGTCATACTCTAAAAGAGCAATTAGCAGTATTTTCTCTAAAAAAAACAAGATGTCATTCTTCATAGTCAATTTCTTTCTTTTCTTTCCAAGTTTGTGTATTGGTATGTCATGGCAGTGCATAGTGCAACAGGAAACTTCCTCTTGCCATATTGTAATATGTTTATACACTAAAGCCATTCAGATAAGGTCGTGTTAGAAAGTAGAGTTTTTTCACTAATTCCATGCATAAATAGTTGTTCAGTGTGAGGAGTAGAGCCTTCAAGCATTAGCCTTACTGAACGAAGTGCACATAACTGTAATCCAAATGGATATAAACTGCAAGGGAACTTTATAGCTGTTAAACTCTTTTAATAATAATTAAAAAATAACCTTTCATAATAACAGTAGTGGTGATTTGTCCAAAAAGTTCAGTACTTAACATGCTCTTCATAACCTCCTGAGTCCATAAAAATGAAGTGTAAACACTGGGTTCTGATTTTCAGTTGAGGAAGCAGAATTGTGTACAAAGAGACATTGTGTAAAGAGAAATCAGAAAAAAACTAAAGCTTATTTTAATGCAGTGTCTTGCTTGATTGCTTCAAGGTTTTGTTTTTTTGTTTGTTTGCTTTTTATTTTTTTTTTCCTTTTTTTTGTTTGCTCTTTTGTTTGTTTTAGAGGTAGGGTATTTTATGTAGAAAGATTCCAAATTATTATTATTCTGTTTTTATTTTTCAGAAGAACCCAGACACAAGTTGAAGAACATCAAAAATAATCTGCATCCATATATTTATGTTTATAGTTTTGTATTTAAAATTGAACTGTTTATGGCATTAAGTTAAAAAATATATTAATGGAATAAGAATAAGAATACTGTACAAAAATATAATACATTCTGCATTTCTGCATTTTTATGTTCAGTGCACATAGGAAAAACTTGATAAAATCTCCCTGACTCAGAATAATAGCTCATGGGCCTCAAAAATTGTGTAAATGGGTATTCATAATAAGTGTTAGAACAATTATTACTAAGGCTTTCATTTTCAGACAAGGGAATTGAGGCAGAGATAATTATCTCGTTCAAAGTCACAGAAGAAATCGTGCCAACTAGATGTCTTCAGTAAAGGTAAAAGCTCTAGTGATTCCGAATCCTCTTCTTAATAATTGCTTAGGAACTCAACTTTAAAAAAGGGGGGAAGTTCTTGCTCTGAGAATTTGTTGTTATTGTTGTTTTTGTCAGTTGTGACTGCTGCTCTCAGATTTTGTCCTCCACGGCTGCTTCTTAGTCTCTCAGTGTTGATTCCCGAGACACTGGAGAGCTGCAGCCCCGTGTGCCTGTAGGGGTCACAGCGGCTGTTTCCCCACATCTTTCTCTTTGGGCCATTAGCCTAACAGAACCGAATAATCCCATCAATGTTGTTAGTGCCTAGCCTCAGATAGTCAATTGGTCGAACATGACATAAAGGGAAAGTTGCTGAGAAAACTCTTTATTTCTAAAAATAGTGACATAAAAAGAGAAATGGGCATTCTTTTTTTTCTAGACACTGCTGTGTCTGCATATAATACCTAGAAATCTGAAAGCCATTGTACAACTGTGTTTAAGGCTAGCCTTAAGGCTCAGTATAGGAAAACGAGCACCAGAGTCAAACCCTCTTACAAATTTCTTAACATGTGAAATTACTTTCCTATTGTAAAAGTCAGTCAAAACGCACTCTATTCATAGATAGAGATGTTCAGTATGCCAACCAAGGCCCACTTGGCTTTTCCTGTCATGGGATCTGTCTATATAACGACAAACTTTAAAATAAAATGGGAAAAATTCAATAAGACAGCAGGCTCTTAGAGCATGTGTGAGCTTCAGTTTTCATCTGGAAGGATGGTGCCACCTAGACACACTTAACTGATGAAGACTGTATTCAGATGCCTGACAGTTGCGTTCCATTTCTTCTTGAATGATGCTTCCTACTCAAGGAATAAACTGAATTTAAACTTATCGTATATTTTGATATTACAGCTTCTTTCTCGTACATTTGGAAAACAGTTCCTACATGGCAATTAAAAAGAATAGGAAAAAGATTGTCCAATGAAACAAAAAATACATCGAGAATTTTGAAAACTTTATAAAAAGCTATTTTACTACTCTTCAGATGTTACACCCATTATAGACATTCTTCCTTGTTTAGGAGTTTGACACAATTTCTGTTTTGGCAGATGTTTCATTTGGTTTTTGTTCCAATCATGTCAGAGCTTGATTTAACTAAAATCTGTTGCAATGTGTGACTGGCAGTCAGATGGCAATTCCCTAGCAATGGAGCTATATATCTGAGCTGTTACAACCAGCCATTGCTATTGCTCTCTTAGAATCTGTTTTCTGTGGTTACTCCCATGAGATCTTGCTTCATGAACTGAAACACTGGCAGCGAAAGCACAAGGCAAGCCTAGAGATAAATAATCTAGAAATTTACATAAATTTGAGATATGTAGCAGAAAATAACAATCTAGCAGAGGGTCATTTTGAGCAGAGATACATAAACAAGAGCCCTAAAGCTAAGAGGAAAAGGTAAATCCAGAGGGAAGAATCTGTGTTTGATAGTGAGAAGGGAATAGGTTTTGGATCTACATAGATTTGGATGGAAAATCTAGCTGTGTCATTTTCTAGCCTTTGACTTTGCCAACTTTATTTCACTGTTCTGAGTCTCAGTTCTCTCATCTTTATAATTGAGAAAATAACGTCTATATTAAAAAAATGTACTGAAAGGAGATTTCCTGAACAGCCTGTGTTTACTCTTAAATGTAACTCATCACTATTGTTATAGTTATTTGGGAAGACTCCAAAAGTAGGCAGAAGCAAAATCTTATGTACGGAAATCTTAGAAATGATAAAAATTGGAATCAAGGAAGACTGTTTTGACTGCTTACTCGGAAAGTTGTCTTTTTGCTCTCATTTATGTCCCTCATCATATCTAGGGACCAAGCACCTATAGGTACACAGTAGTAAAGTACACTACTAAATTTTTTCTGCAAAGTGAGAAGGACCATGCTTATCTTATTCTTTTTAACTCAATGATAGTGAATTTTGTTATTAAGAATATAATTGAGGTCAAGTGAGATGCTTTCTAATCTTGCTAATTCTCTTCATAATCCACACCCATCCAGTGATTTACTTTTAATTCTCAAAGGAGTAGCAGTGATACAGTAGTCTTTCCTTGTCCATGGGGAATACATTCCAAGACTTCCTGTGGGTGCCTGAAACTTCAGATAGTAACGAACCCTACATATTCACAGTTTTATCCTATACATACATACCTGTGATAAAGTTTAATTTGTAAATTAGGCACAATAAGAGATTAGCAACAATAGTTAATAATAAAATAAAACAATTATAACAATATACTATAACAAAAGTTCTTTTACTTTCTGCCTTTATGAAGTCAAGAACTTTTACCTTTTCACTGAAATGAAGCATTTTATGGTTTCTCTTTGGCATATCTCAATGGCCGGCATGACTCCTCTTGGATTTGGGGTCATTATTAAATACAATAAAGGTTACTTGAACACAGGCACTGCTGTACCACGACAGTGACCCGATAACCGAGACAGCTACTAGTTGACTAATGGGTTGCAGCATCTACAGCATGGAGACACTGGACATGGAAGATTCACGTCAGGGGGACTGTGGGAGATTTAGTCATGCTACTCAGACCAGCTCACAATTGAAAACTTATCAATTGTTGATTTCTGGTATTTTCTATTTAATATTTTCAAACCACTGTTGGTTGCAGAAAACTGAGACTGAGGAAAGCAAAACTATGGACGAGATCAGGGGGGAACTACTGTATGAGGAGACATGAACTACAAAATGCCAGAGAGTGTATATCAAAGGACACCGAAAACATTAACTAGAGCATGTGTATAATCCAGTGACCAAAAATATATATAGGCATTGGAATAATATTAAAGAAAGCAATGATCTAAAAGGAATAAAGTTAGCTGGGCAACTGAGAATAGGTAAATCTTGCTTCAGATATTAGAGGTGAAGAGAAGAAGGAGAGACATTAACATTTTTGCATAACTGTTCTAATCCAGGCACCATGCCAAGTACCACAAAGATGTCCACATTTGATCTAATATCTCAACACACATGCTAGGCACCACTTTCACTCTGCATGAGATCAATGCTACAGTCAGAGACGAAGTAGCAGAGTTAGAATTAGCAGTCAGTAAATTTTTGATCAAAATTTACAAGCTTCAACCTCTCCACATTATTGTTAGTGATCCACATAGAGGAGGCAGTTGGTTGGATTAGGTGGGGAAATTTTCTAGAATAAAGTGTAAATTTTAACATCTTTTATTAAAAACATTAAGAGCCCACCATGCAGTTGATCTGAGTTGGTCTGCCTAGAAAGATCATCTGAATTCAGTAATTAAAAATTAGTTTGAAATGGCAAAGAGATGAAGAGAATGTATAGAAAGCCACACTAAACCGATAATGATCTGTCTAAAGTATATTTCTGTGAGTGTGCTTTTGTGATAACATTTCCTAATTTTACTGGTAAAGTATCAAAATTAAAGGAAATAAAAACATAAAATTCTGATAACTATAACAAGACTCTATCTTTTTTGAGCCTTGTTATAATAATCTGTGATATCAGAAAATTCAATATGATGCTATTCCATTGTCTATCATTATCCATGTATTTAAGTAAAGATATTTTCATTGATTAGTTCAAGGTTTCTCATTCCTTATCATAATGCATGCTTTCTATTCCCTTATCAGATTGGCAAGATATTTATACGTAAAAAATATCTTTGTGAGTTAAAAGTTTCTTGCAGTATTTTCACAAAAAATGTAATCATTTTCAAGTAATAGGAACTGGGAAAGAAACAATGTAAGTTCAGAAATTTATATAACTTCTGCTTTACACTTTATCTCTTATAGACTCTAAGATGCCCTGAGAAAAGACAGCATGAATGGGAAGTGAGAACACTGTAGAAAGTACTTTGATAAAGCCTATTTTTCCAACATTCTTAATTTGAAAAGAAAATTGAAATTTTAGGAAATCACAAGGATAATATATGTATTTATTTTTCACTTTAATAGTTAATGGAACGTAAGAATTGTAAAACTTAATTAAAACTCGCATGACAAAAATCACACCAGCTTATATGAACATTGCTTCCCATGTATATAATCTTCTCAAAGGTCCTTAAAACGTTCAAGTATTTTTAAGGCAGAGATTGTAGTTTGACCAGCACGCTAACTTCAAACGTACTCTGTTTGGTCTGGGTAATTTTATTTTAAGTGCATAATGTAAATTTAAGATTTCTATAAGACTGGATAGATATCCGAGGCCATGGGAGAAAATGATTCAAATCAAGCTCCTCTTAATTTACAGAGATAAAAAAGAGTGTTCCTGTTGAAAATAAAATGAACCCAGATGATGTAGACTTGTGCCAAAGTGTAGAAACACAAGAAGTAAAATCTATGGTTGTAACTTGTTGAGTGTTTGTGTTAACATATGTCAAAGTTTGTATCTTGGTAAAACAAAATATGGATTTTCTAGACTAGTTAACTTGAGTCCATCCTCTGTAGATGTATATGTTCTTAGAACGAGAGGCAGAGAAAACTGTTGCCAACTTTAATCTGCATCTTTTCGCCCAATTTGTCTTAAGCTTCACTGAGGAAGCTTCTGGGAAACAGAACTATCATCAGAAGCTCTGTACATCTGCACATTTTTGTCTTTAGTATTTGTGACAGACATATCAATAGCCCCCACAAAGGTGTTAACATCCTAATCTCTGGAACATTTGAATATAAATTTGTTAGTCTACATGGCAAAGAATTTCCAGAGATGGAAGGGAGATTGTCAATCTTTATTTGCTAAGCTGATATTAGGAGAGGGGGATCATCCTGGATTATCCAGGTGGGTCCAGTGAAATGAAAATGGTCATAAAAAGTTGCAGGGAGGTGCACAGGGGGGAGGGGGAAGAACCGGGCAGACGACAGCATGAAAAAGACAGCTTGAAGTTGTTCATGGAAATGGAGGAAGGGTGCCATAAGCCACAGAATGTAGGTGGCCTCTAGAAACTTAAACAAAGAAGAAAACAGATTTTTTACCCTAGAGCCTCCATACAGGAACACAGACTTGCAACATCTTCAATTTTGCCTAATTAGACCAGAGCCTGACTTCTAACACAAAAGCAACAAAAACAACAACAAACATGAGATTGTAAATTTGTTTTGTTTGTTTTTAGCCACCAAGTTTATGGTAATTTTTGTTGCAAGAGCAATAAGAATCTAATACAGATTTTCTAATTGAAATAGAACACTGCTGTAAGAAATAACTAAAAAATGTGGAAGTGGCTTTGGAATTTGGCAGTGGAAAGAGGCTGGAAAAATTTTGAGAGCATGGCATAGAAAAAAGCATAGATTCACCTGGCATTTCTGATGTTAGTAGAAATATGGATGTTAATGGCCCTATTGGTGAGGACTCAAAAATACAGATAAATACAGAATCTCAGAGAACAAGCTCTATAAAGCATATATTACCTTATGAGATACCTAAATTGTCATGAACAATTATTGATAGAAAGAAGTGCATTAAAGGCATTGCTATTGAGAAAGACAGTGAAGAACATGTTATTGGAAATTGAAGAAAAGATTGCCATTGTTATACAGTGGTTGAAAGCTTAGCACAGTGTAAAGCAGAACTTGTAAAGGATTAGAGGATTAGAGGGGTGGTAGGGGCAATGTATGTAACCCTAACAATATTTGTACCCCCATTATATGATGAAATAAAAGCAAAAAAAAAAGAACTATTTATCAAAATGGAACTAGAAATTGATGATTTGGAAAATTATCAGCGTATCCTGATTGCAAAAAGGCATTAAACTTAGGAAATTGTCTCTCTCCCCATCCACGCTAACATTTGTTATTTTGGGATTTTTTGTAAAAGCCATTCTCACTGAACTTAAGTGATATCTACTTGTGATTTTCATTTGCATTTCCCTGATGATTAGAGATGTTGAACACTTTTTATATGTTTGCTGACCATTATTCTGTCTTTTGCAAAGTTTAGGTTCATGCGTTTTGCCCACTTTTTAATGGGGTTGTTAGATGTTTTCTTGTTAATTTTCTTAATTTCTATATAGATTCTTGTTATCAGCCCTTTATGTGATGTGTGGCATGCAAATATTTTCTCCCATTCTGTAGGTTGTCTAGTCGCTCTAATGATAGTTTCCTTGGCTGTGCAGATGCGTTTTAATTTGATTAGGTCCCATTTATTTTATTTTTGTTGCTGCCATGATTACTTTGGGGGTCTTCTTCATAAATTGTTTGTGTAGGCCGCTGTCTACAAGAGTTTTCCCAAAATTTTCTTCTAGAATTCTTAAGGTTTTATGCCTTAGGTTTAAGTCTGTTATCCAGCATGAGTTGATTTTTGTGAGAGGTGCAAATCCAGTTTCAGTCTTCTACATGTGGCTATCCAATTTTCCCAGCACCATTTATTGAATAAGGATTCTTTTCCACCATGTATGTTTTTGTCTGCTTTGTCAAAGATTAGATGACAATATGAAGATGGTTTTATATCTGGGTTCTCAGTCCTGTTCCAAAGGTCTATATCTCTGTTCTTGTGCCAGTGCCATGCACTTGAGCGATGCAAAGGCAATATATGTAACCAAAATGTGTGCACCCTCATAACATTCTGGAATTAAAAACAATAAAATAAATAAATAAATTGAAAAAAACCTTAATAATAATAATAAAAGTAAACTTAGGAAATTAACTTTCAGAAAGCATGCTCTACAGAAAAAGCCAAGGATATGGTTAGAAAACTTTTTGCTAATACCTCAAAAAGATGAAAATGTCAGAGTATCAATCAAGGGAAAAACAAAAAACTCTTCTAAACTAAATATATGAAATCAGCAACTTTATAGGATACATAACCAAGATGTTAGAATAAATTGCTCTTCTATATACTAACTGAATCTGTAGAAACTGTAGAAACCAAAATTTAAAATATAACACCATCTACAACCACTTAAAAGTAAGTAAATTGCTTACATATGCTTATCAAAAACATGTACAACATCTGTATGTTGAAAATTACGTGGATGAAAGAAATCAATGAAAGTAATCACATAAGTTTCTTTGAAGAAATTATGCATGTGACTCATGGATAATTCTTAGCCATTTAAGCAGAAATGACAAAAAATGAGAAGGGATTTTCTGTGGAGAAGATTCTTATTTAGTGTAGTAAATCCCAGTGACAAACAGAAGAGATCCACACATTTTCTTGAGAACTGTGTAACAGCAGAAATGGTGCCAGCTTGGCGTGTATCCCAAATTATACCAGTGGTCTCAATATAATTACAAGATTCCTTAAAATGGAAGTGGAAGGCAGAAGAGAGGCAACAAGACAGATGGCAACATGAGAAAAACATGACTAAAACTTGCTGGTTTTAAAGATGGAGGACGAATGAATGAGCCAAGGAATGTGGGTGGCCTCCAGCCATTGGAAAAGGCATGGAAACAGGTTCTCCCCTGCAGCCTCCAGAGGGGAGCACTGTCCAGCAACACCTTGATTTTAATCCAGGGCGACCTATCAGGCTCTATCAGTTGTCTTTTTACATAATTTCTTCCACCAATAGAAAAGGAAAAGATACTTCTCAACTTACTGTATGATGCCAGTTTTATTCTGTTACCAAAACTGAACAAAGATAGCATGAGAAAAGAAAACTACAGACAAACGTATTTTATGAAGTTAGATACAAAAGTCTTCAACAACATTAGCAATTTCAATTCAACTATGTATAAAATAAATGTACTACATAAACAGTAAGATTTGTTCCAGATATGAAAGACTGGTTCAATATTTAAAAAGCAATGTAATCTACCACATTAACAAGCTAAGGAGAAAATAATATATGATTATATCAATTGAAGATGGAGGACCCATATCAATTTTATTGAAATCTAATGCTATTCATAATAAACACTCCCACCAATAGAAGGGAACTCTTTCAGCTTAATGTGTACCTTAAGAAAGGTAAACTAATTGAAAGCATATAAACTATGCTTCAAAACACAATGAAATTAAACCAGAAATCAATAACAGAAAAAAAATCTAGAAAATTTCAAAATATTTGAGGACTAAACAATACATTTATCAATAATTCATGGTTTTAAAAAAAGTCTCAAGAGAAATTAAAATATATATTTTGAAATAAATATTATGAAATGCAAATATTACTTATCAAAATTTATGAAATGTAGTAAAATCACTGCTTAAAAGAAATTTAGAGCCTTGAATGAAGAAATAAGAAAGATCTAAACTTATTCTAAGCTTCTACTTTAGAAAGCTAGAGAAACAATAACAATATAAACATAAAGCAAGCAGAAAAAATAACAAAAATAGAGCAGAAATTAATGAAATGAAAGACATAAAACCAAAAATAAATCAATGAAACCAGAAGTTAGTTCTTTGAAAATGTTAATAAAATTGATAAAATTCCAGCCAGGCTTAACAAAAAAAGAAAGAGACACAAATTGCTAATGGTAATGAAGGTAATTGCAAATTGGTAATGAAGGGGAGGCCCATAACCACTGACTCAATGGACTTTAAAAGGAGAATAAATTAATATTATGGACAACTATACCTACAAATTTGCTTACTTCAATCAATGCACCCATTCCTTTCAATAACATAATCTAACTAAATTCATACATAGGAAATAAATAATCTGAATCAGCTTATATATTAAAATATTAAATTGGTAATTAATAACTTTCCAAAAGAGAAAATGCCAGAGCCAAATAGATTCACCAGTGATTTCTGCAAAACACTTAAGTGAGAAATAATACCAACTATCTAGAATCTTTCAGAAAATAGAAACAAAGATAACAGTTCTTAATTCATCATATGAGATCACCATTATCCAAAAAATATATAAAAACATTATAAGAAAGGAAAACTATTAGACAATACCATTCATGAGCATATATAAAAATCTTTAACAAAGTTTTAGACAATTGGATCCAACAATGTGAACAAATACTTACATAGCATGACCAAATCAATTCATCCCAATTCTTCAAGATTGGTTCAACATTTGAAAATCAATCAATGTAATTCACTGCATCTGCAGGTTAAAGAAGAAAAGCCATATGTTCACATAAATAGATGCAGAAAATCCATCTAAAAAATCCAACACTCATTCATCATAAAAACTCTCAGCAACCTAGGAATGTAGGGAAACTTCCTAAGCTTAAAAAAGAACATCTACAAAAAAATCTATGGTTAACAATATACTTAATGGTGAAAAACTAGATGGTTTCTGCCTACAACTATGAACAAGTTAAGATTTCCCTCTCACCTCTCCTATTCATCATCATAGCTATGTAATAAGATAAGAAAAGACAAATCAAACTATACACATTGGTAAGAAAGAAATAATACTTTCTTTGTTCACAGATACTATGATTGTCTATGTAGAAAATTCCAAAGAATCAACAAAGTATTACTGAAACTAATAAGTGATTATACTGAGTTTGCAGTATATGAGGTAATACACTAGTAATAAAAAGTTGAATTTATAATTAAAAACAGAACCATTTCCATCAGCACAAAAAATAAATACTCAAATCAAACAAAATATTTATATCCGTATGAGTAAAACTACAAATGCTGATGAAAAAAATTCAGAGAATGTCTAAATAAACTTATTGAGATTCCATGTTCATTGATAGGAAGAGACAATACTATTAATATGTCATTCTTTCTAGTTTGTTCTATATATTTATTGTAATTACTAGTCAAAATTTCAGCAATTCATTTTGTATATATGAACAAGCTTATGCTAAAGTTTATATGAAAAGGCAAAATACACAGAATAACTGATATAATACAGAAGAAGAAGAGGAGGTAGAGGAGGAAGAAGAGGAAGAAGAAAAGGTCTTTCCCCAACTTTAAGACTTACTATACAGCTACAGTAATCAGGGGAAAATAATAGGCAAATAATTAATGGAGCATCATGGAGATAGTCAACTATAGTCATACAATTAAAATCAATTGATATTTGGCAAAGGAACCAAGACAATTCAATGTAGAAAGAACAGACTTCTAAACAAATTATGCTGGAACAATTGGCATCTATATGCCAAAAGAAATTGAATCCACATATAAACTTTACACCTTTCACAAAATTATCTTTATATGGGTCATTTTACCTAAATGTAAAACAAAAAGCTATAAAATATCTAGAGTTAACATAAGTAAAAAGCCTGGTGACCTTAATTTTGGTAATGAGTTTTTATACATTGCCAAAAGCACGATCAATGAAAACGTATTGACAAGTTGGATTCATTAGAATGGGAGCATCTACTCTGTGAAAGCTACTGTTAAGAGAACGAAAACGGAAACCAAAACACTTACCTAACAAAAGATACTTACAAAACACTTATCTAACAAAAGACTTTTACCCAAAATGTACAAAGAATTCTTAAAACTCCACAGCAAGGAAACAGACAACTCAATTTGAAAAAATGAGCAAAGGATGTGAGTGGACACCTCATCAAAGCTATGCAGCTGGCAAATAGGCATATAAAAAGATGCCTAAAATCATATATAATTAGAGAATTGCAATTTAAAACAACAATTAGATACCAATACACATCTAATAAAATGTCTACACTTAAAACAAACGTCAATACCAAATGTTGAGGATCTGGAGCAACAGGAGCTCTTTCAGTGCTGGTAGAGATGTAAAATCACACAGACACTCTGGAAGACAATTTGGCAACTGCTTAAATTACTAAAGGTGCAACTACTATATGATCCATCAATTGCTATACATTCCAGACAAATAAAAATTTATGTACACAAAGACCACTACATGAGCTTTATACAGTTTGATTTGTAAAAGCGAATACTTGGAAACAGCCCAGGTGTCCTCCAATGGATGGATGTTTAAACTGGTACAGCCATGCCATGGAATATTGCTCCGTGAAAAAGGAATGGCCATTATACACAATAACTTGTAAGAGTTATAGTACTATAGTTTTGTAAGATGTTATCCATTTGGCCAAACTGGGTAAAGGGTACACAGTTTCTCATTGTATTATTTCTTACAACTTCATATGAAATCTATCATAATCTCAAAATAAAATGTTTAACTAAAAAACAGAGGAGAATGTTGTCCTTCCATGATTCTTTTTCTCTATTGAGGTTAACATTAAGTAAAAGTTTCTTGCCTGGCTGTACACTGCAGTAACAAAGTATAATTCATGATGAATCACCTGGGCTACAGAATCCAGTAGTGATCCCACTACCCAAAAAAGATCAGAACAGTCAACCTCCCCTCCTCATTTGGAAGAAAATATTATATATAAGTTATGAGTGTGACATCAGCAAGGCAAGTCTTTCACTGGTTCCCCTGCTATTAGATATATTCAGAATGCCTAACTTGCCATCCCTAGCACTCAATCCTTCAAACCTAAAGTGTCTGTTTATGTGGTTGAGTTCTGGAAACAGTATATTTCTCAGAATGATAATAACATAATAGTAATAGTTACTATTAATATTTACTGAAGGCTTATCATGTGCCAGAAATTACACTCTTTGCTTTAAACGAACAATATAATTTAATTACCAAGTCCATGAGCTGTTTAAACTTTGAATGACATTTTCACTAGACCTAACTGATTTACAAAGAAAGTTAAGTAGTTTTCCCCATGGTGAAACAGTTTGTACCAAGCTAATGCAGGGTTTGAACTGAGCTAATATGACTCTGGAGACTGCTATCACAGCACTCTGCTCTATTGCCTTACAGAGAAAAACTACATAGGTCATTAAATGGTCCCTAGAGAAACATTCAGAAAAAAGTAGAAGCTAGCATGTAACATTGCTAGCAGGTGTACCTAGGAGAAAAAATACATACTAAGAATGTGGAAATTGTATATAGGTCTGCGATTGAGTTATGTAGGAATTCAGGTAAAAGCAAACAATGTATACCATCTGAAGATTCAGAGTCAACCCCTTAATATGTGTGAGGTTCTACATTACAGGTAGGGCATTAAAGCAGTTAGGACTACGTTCTCTGATACCAGTACATCTGGGATTGAGATCTGGCTCTGCGTAAGGTCGTATTATTTGGCTTTACTTCACTTTGCCCCATCTATAAAAGGGGGTAGCATATGTGTCATTAAGTTGTTGGTAGAATGAAATAAAATAATATACAAAAAGCACTTAAGCACCACTCAGAAATATTAGCCATCTTAGCATGTAAAACATTTAGTGCAAATTAAATTTTTAAATGCTGAAAATTTCTAGAAGAAAATGGATGCACTTTAATCATCTTAGGTAATTCAGTAGACTTTAGTAAGGCAAGTAGTATGTTCTTTTAGTGAGAGAATAAAAGGACACAAAAATCACACATGTCAAGATTGATGGGTCTATGCAGTCCCATAAAGCTGGCCTTGAGTTAATTGTAGGAGGTTATAAAGTGTGTGTGTGTGTGTGTGTGTGTGTGTGTATAAAAGAGGCAAAGAAGCTCTTTTATTTACTGACTAAAATAATAAATATTGGAAACTTAAAGACTTTTTATGCTAATGTGAAACACTAAGGGTTTATACTAAGAAGTCTGATTTTTTATTATTTTGATGTTAATTTGTTGCCGTTTCACCCAAATTTCTTTCCTCTAATTGTAGATTTTCTGTCTCTCTCTCTCTTTCTCCATGCTTTATCAAATGTTTGATGATTCTTAATTTTGTGTTCACATTCAAGACTAAGAATATTGACATGCTGACTAGGAGTTATATGTTTTTGTCAATTGATTAAGTTTCTTTTTAGATTAGTCCTTTGGGGAGAAAGCTAGTAAGCTTCCCCTAGGATATGCAGGATGGGAAGACAGCTTTCTGCTAACAACAACTAGTTGTCCAAGTTTGAGTCAGTTTTTATACACTTTATACAATTTGCCGTATTTGCTTAGGGGTTAACACCTGGATGTTGGGCTTTGTGGATGGAGGTGGGTAAAGGTATGATGAGATCTACTGTTTTACATAAAGTCATTAAATTAATATCTCTATTTTCTTGGCCATTTGTTAATTCCATGTTCTATCTATCTTTCTATAGTTCTCAAAGCCCAGATCCTTGTGATGGCTCTACAGAGCAGGCAGACAGCACAACATTTGCTTACACACTATACCAATATATAAAGTTTGCCATTTCCTGTGTTCTGAATCATCAGTCAAGTCTCTTCCAAAAGTGTTTTCTTTCTTTCTTATTTTTATTAATCTTTCAGATATTTATTGATTCTTCTTTATTCAGGGGGTTCTGCTCTATTTCCATTTGTGATTTTTTGTTTGTATGTATGTTTTTATTAGTCAAATAATGTATTCCTCTATAAGGAATACATGGTTTAGGCAAAAAGGATATAAATATATGTTTTTCTTTGCCATTTTGAAAGACCAATAGTAATTTTGGTTAGAAATGTGTAAATTGTAACTTTAGCATTTTTTTAGGAAACATATTTTGAGCTAAATTTTTCTTCATTTATTTCCTCTCCTTTTAAAAAAAATTCAGAGTATTACAGGGCTACAGACGCTTTGGTTACATAAATTGCCTTTGCACCATCTGAGTCAGAGCTATAAGCTTGCCCATCCCCCAGACGGTTTGCACTGCACTCATTAAATTTGAATTTACCCATCTCCCCCTTCCCCTCACACCTGCCAGATACCCTATGAATGTTACTTCCCATATGTGCACATAAGTGTAGATTAATTAGTACCAATTTAATGGTGAGTACATGTGTTGTTTGTATTTTCCTTCTTGTGATACTTCACTTAGAAGAATGGACTCCAGCTCCATCCAGGATAATACAATAGGTAGTTCACCATTTTTTTTTATGGGAAAGTAGTATAACATGGTGGGTGTTTATATATGTGTATATATACATATATATATGTGTGTTTATATATGTGTGTGTATATATATACATATACATATATATGTGTATATATATCACATTTTATTATTAAGCCATTCATGCATTTGGGCTTCTTTCATATCTTTGCAATTGTGAATTGTGCCACTATAAACATTCAAGTGCAGGCGTCCTTTTTATAGAATGTCTTTATTTTCCTTTGGGTAAATATCCAGTAGTGGGATTGCTGCATCAAATGGTAGTTCTAGTTCTTTAAACTATCTCCATACTGTTTCCATAGAGGTTTTATTAGTTTGCCATCCCACCAGAAGCTTCTGAGTGTTTCTATCTCTCCACATCCACACGAACATGTGTTGTTTTGGGACTTTGATAAAAGCCATTCTCACTGAAGAGATATCTCACTGTGGTTTTGATTTGCATTTTCCTGATGATTAGAAATTTTGAGCATTTTTTTAATGTGTTTCTTGGCCATTAGTCTGCCTTCTTGTGAAAAGTTTTTGTTTGTATCCTTAGCCCACTTTTTAATGGTGTTGTTTGATTTTTTTCTTGCTGATTTTCCTGAGTTCTATATGGAGTTCTATATAGATTCTTGTTATCAGCCATTTATCTGATGTATATCATGCAAACATTTTCTCCCATTCTGTAGGTTGTCTGTTCACTCTAATGATAGTGTCCTTGGCTGTGCAGAGCTTTATAATTTGATCACTTCTTAATTATTTAGTTTATATTCTTATGATTACTTTGGAGGTCTTCTTCATAAATCATTTGCCTAGGAAAATGTCTATAAGAGTTTTTCCAACATTTTCTTCTAAAATTCTTATAATTTCATGCTTTAGGCTTAAGTCTATTATCCATCATGTGTTGATTTTTGTGAGAAATGTAGATCCTGTTTCAGTCTTATATGTGTGGCTATCCAATTTTCCTGGCACCATTTATTGAATAGGGATTCTTTTCCCCAGTGTATGTTTTTGTCTGCTTTGTCAGATATCAGATGGCTATATGAGGATGGTTTTAAATCTGGGTTTTCAGTACTATTCCATTGGTCTATGTCTCTGTTCTTGTGCCAGTAACATGCTGTTTGGGTTATCATAGCCTTGTAGTATAGCTTGAAGTCTGCTAAATTGATGCCTCCAAATTTGTTGTTTCTGCTTAATGTTGCTTTGTCTATACAGGGTCATCTCTGGTTACATACAAAGTGTAGAATTATTTTTTCTAGATCTGTGAAAAATGATGTTGGTGTTTTAATAGGGATTGCATTGAATCTGTAGATCATTATGGGTGGTATAGACATTTAACAGTGTTGATTCTGCCAATGTTTCTTGTATGGTTTTCCACCTGATTACATCCTGTGCTATTTCCTTCTTCAGTGCTTCATAGTTCTCTCAGTAGAGGTCTTTTACCTCCTTAGTTATATGTTTATTCCCAGATATGTTTGTTGTTGTTGTTGTTGCTATTGTGAAAGATACTGAGTCTTTGACTTGGTTCTCAGTTTGACTACTACTGACATATATGAATGTTATTGATTTGTGTACATTGACTTTGTAACCTGCAACATTGCTGAACTTAGCTATCAATTTAAGAAGTCTCTTGGCAGAATTTCTGGGGTTTTCTAGATATAAGATTATATCATCAGCAAAGAGTAGTAGTTTGACCTCTTCTGTCCCCATTTGGACACCCTTGATTTCCTTCTCTTGTCTGATTGATCTGGCTAGGATTTCCAGCACTATGTTGAACAGAAGTGATGAAAGAGAGCAAATTGTCTGGCTCTAGTTCTAAACAGGAAGGCGTACACTTTTTTCCTGTTCAGTATGATATTAGCTGTGCGTTTGCCATGAATGGCTTTTATCATTTTTACGGAAGTCCCATCTATGCCTATTTTGTGAATGGTTCTTATCATAAAATGGTGCTGAATTTTGTTGAATGCTTTCTCTGCATCTATGAAGAGCATCATATGGCTTTGTTTTTACTTCTATTTATGTGGTTAACGTGGTCAATTAAATTTATAGATTTGTTTATATTGAACCATCCCTGCATCTCAGGGATGGAACTGACTTGAGCTAAATTTTAAAGGTGACAAGAAAGCTAACCACGTGTTGTGTTGGGCAAATCCCATCTGGGACATCATCTCTTGTGCAAAGGATTAAAATGGGTTTCACAACTTTACAAAGTATGGGTTCAGAAATGGGCTTTATTTTGCAAGAGGAAAACTGAGAAGACCAGCTTGGCAAAACAGAATTTTACATGATCCTTAAGCTTTGTTAAGATAAAATTCACATTTTTTTACCTGCACACCTTAAAATTCACTCATTTAAAGTATACAATTCAATGTTTTATGATATATTCACATGTATGTGCCACCATGACTATGGTTAATTTTAGAATATTTCATCACTTAAAAAAGAAACCCTATACCATTTACCCATCATCCCTTGATGTCTCTCTCATCACAGTGCTAAGCAACCATTAATCACTTTCTGTCTCTATTGTTTCCCCTATCTGGGCTTCTAATATGAATGGAATCTTACAATATGTGTTGTTTTTCGACTGGCTTCTGTCACTAATTACAGTGTTTCAAGATTCATCCATGTTTTGAGATATATCAGTACTTCATTCTCTTCATTGCTGGTTGATATTCCTTGGATGGATAGATCACATTTTCTTTATCTATTCATTAGTTTGTGAACATTTGGAATATTTCTACCTTTTGAATATTATGAATAGTGAAGCTATAAATATTTATGTAAAATTTATGTGAACATAGTTTTTATTTCCCTTGCTTACCTGCCCAGGAGAGGAATTGCTGGGTCATATGATAATTCTATGTTTAATCATTTGATGAGCTACCATCCTACTTTCCAAAGTGGTAATACCACTTGACATTCCCACCAACAGTGTATGAGGGCTCTCATTTCTCTCTATACTCACACTTGTTATTGTCTGTTTTGTTGTTCTTGTTGTTGTTCATGGTGGTGGTGTTTTCCTTTGTATTGTTTTGTTTTGCTTTGCTCTGGTCATCCCAGTTGGTATAAAGTGGATATTTCTTAATGTTTTTCATAAGCATTTCCTGGATGAATAATGATGATGAGCATCAATTTATGTGAAAATTGGCCAATAATGATGATGAGCATCAATTTATGTGAAAATCTTCCTTCAAGAAAAGTCCATTCAGATCCTTCCTCAGTTTTTTTTTTTAATTGGGTTACTTGTCTTTGTATTATTGAATTATAAGAGCTCTTTATATGCTCTAGGTACATGTCTCTTATTAGATGTATGATTCACAAATATTTTCTCCCATCTCCTGACTATTATTTTCACTTCCTGATAGTGTCCTTTGAAGAACATGTTTTTTTAATTTTTTTCTTCCTTTTGTTGCTCATACTTTTGGTATCATGTTTAAGAATCTATTGCTAACTCCAAGGTGATAAAGATTTACTCCTATCTGTCTTGTAAGCATTTTATAGTTTTAGCTGTTCTATTTAGATTTTTATCCACTTTGAGTTACAATTTTTATATTTTTGGAGATAAGAGCAAACTTTATTCCTTTGGCTGTGGAAATCTATTGGTCCTAGCACCATTTGTCGAAAATATTATTCTTTCCTCCTTCAATGGTCCTGACATCTTTATCAAAAATATGTTGATGATGGAGACATGGGTTTATTTCTAGACTCTCAATTCCATTCTATCAATCTATATGTCTATCCTAATACCAGTACCACACTGTCTTGATTACTATGCCTTTGTAGTAAGTTTTGAAATTGGAAAGTGTAAATTAACTTTATTCTTTTCAAGATTATTGTGTCTATTCTGAGTTCCTTGCAATTCTATATGCATTTTAAAATCACCTTGACCATTTTTACAAAGAAGCGGCTGGAATTCAGAGAAAGGCTGCATTAAATCTATAAATCAGAAACTTCTTAATTTGATGAGATCCCATTTGTTTATTTTTGATGCAGCAGTGATTGCCTTGG
>VBSM01003199.1:9376005-9409449 GCA_008086735.1 Cheirogaleus medius | reverse complement strand
GAAAAAAAAAAAAAAGAAAGAAAGAATATACATTTTCCCAAGGTTGGATCAGTCCCCTAATTTTCTCAGAATTCTTTGTCCAGCTTTCATCTCTGTTTCTTTCTGCATATTGGGTTTACACTATAAACCTTCTTTGAAACAATCAGGTTTTTGTGCTACAGGAAATTTAGATCTTTATTTCCAAGGTCTCCATCATTAGAGAACAATTGACTATCCTTGTTCCTGCAAAAAAATATTTGGAGAGGTACTTCAATTGGCACATTTTGGGATACTTACCAAGCTCTGCATTAATCGTTTCAAGATATCATATAAGAAAATAGTTTTTCTATGAGGATTAAATCATTAGAGTCTAAAATTGGCCTAAGAATAATAGTAGGTGAGACTCCCAGAAAAAATGAGGTACCCTAGTCATATAAAAACAGTTTTTAAAAAGATACTTCCCCTAAATAGTCACAATTTTTTGTGGAAGATGTACAGGGAAAAAGGCTTGGAAAGAAGAAACTTTCCAAACCCTCAAAAATGTAACTAATGATAGTTTTTAAATTATATATAAATTATATTTTATGAAGGAAAGAATAATAAAAATCAGGCAATTTCAGACCTGCAGGCAAATGGAATCTTTAATTATCCTCAAACACATAACGCTCTTCTACCCTACTCTTCTAAGTTTGTTGGGCTGGTTTTTGCTCATGTGTCCATTAGTCATTTATCATACTGTGTTGTAATTCTTTATTTACTTGTTTACTCGTCTACTGGATTGCAAGCTGCTCACCCACTGAGGGCAGGGAACACATCTGCTTTTTTCGCAGATATATCTCAAATAACTCCTCCAGTGTCTGGTATAATGTAATGCCCAATGCGTGTGTATTATCTGTTATTCTAATTAATCAATTGGCACACTTATTATAATTATTGATCAATCATCTCTCAGCACATATCACAGAGCATAGAACGTAGTAGGTACATAATGATTTTATTTATATTTTACGTAAAAAGTAAAATTAAAATATATGTATTGTTTAGCATATTTATGTGACTTTTATTGGAAGAGGTAGCTTTTCATTTTAAGTAGTGAAGAATCAAGCATATTTATTATAAACACTAAGCCAAAGATATATGACAAATATAATAACTTTTACTCTCTGAAGGGGCTACAAGTGTTGGCCAATGTACAACCCAGGTACGTTTTGGCTGTCTTGTGATGTGAGCTTTGCATAAGTGGGGACTGGGAAGATTCTTGGTTCTCTCTGATGCCCCCAGCTCTTGGTTCTGACCACAATGGAGGCACAGCAGTGCTGACTAGGATGAAGGTTGTATGAGGAGAACTCTGAAACACAAGGCTGCTTCTGTGATATTCTGCCTCAACATTAGAGTTATTATAGGAGTCTTCAGTCCTCTGCTCCTATTTTAACCTATAGCCTGTGTCTATTTGAGCCATCAAACCAATTGAGTGGAGTTATATAGTGGAAAGTTTTCAAATGAGAGTTTCACTCACATTTAAAAAGTCATATTACTGTTGGTTCCTCTGCTTAGTCTTGGGAAAAGAAAAAAATCATATATCAATATCTAACTGCTGCAAAAAGCACGCCATGCACTCTCTCCTTTAACTGGTTCATAAAACTGAATTTCTGTCTACAGAACAGAAGCTAAATATGAACTCATTCTTTAAGGGCAGGAAGACTAATTTTCTTTTTAGTGTTCCATATGGCTAAATTTCACATAAAAATCCTCATGTGACTAGAGGACTAAGGCAATTTCTTTAGTATACCACCAAATACAAGAACATTTCAGAAAAATGGGAAAATCTATGTTGGCTCAGATCAAGGAGTCAACTTGCTCAATCTCTTCTTAAAAGTATTAAATACATAATATGTGCTAAAAATTTTGAGATGTGCAAAGTAACATAAAACAAGGTTCAGACCTAGGGGAGCTCACCAAATAATTAAGTAGATAACACCAATATGGAAAAGAATAGTATAAGGAAGAATGCAATAATGTTATAAATATCACTAATTTTGACCATTTCATCAAGGTAAAATATATGGTTCGACTTTGGTTATATCTTTTATCCAAACAAACTTAGCTCCATCATATTAATTAACTTGTTCTATGTCAGAAAGTTACTAACCATATACCAGCAACCAATAAATACTATTTTTTAGCACTTTCCAACGTTTGAAAGTTCACTCGATACGCATTATCTCTCTAAGATCATGGCTTACTCTAGGTCCTCCAATCAGTATATAACAAACCTAGGCCCAAAATAGAATTATTTATAGGTCAACAATGAGACTTAAGAGGTTGGTACCAGTTCTAGGTTTTGGTAAGAATATGGTAGTGGCTTGTATCAAATCTTAATAATTCTCCACAAAATTAGGCTCACTTACATATTTGGAGGAATGCTGATGTTTTTCTGCATTATCAGAATGTTATTGAGCCAACCTGGAGAACCAAAATCTTCTATGCCAGGACCATGTGACCTCTCAATAAATGGTTCTCCCTGAGGTGTACCATTTAACTTATGTTGAATGTTGGGGGATTCACATGAAATATTTCCTTCCAATTCCTTAGGAAGTCATAAAAATATTACTCATTGCTTCGTTCAGTGTCCTCTATAGAAAGACCAAAAAAGGAAAAAAATAACTGTCGTATTTAAATGCCAAGAGCTTGTGAATCATGTAACTCACTGCTTCCATTTTTGCTTTGGCCTTTCAAACATCGGAGTTAAATTTATGATTCAGTTTAAAAACTGTGAATTTTTTTACAGCCTGGATATTGTTGTGATAGAATTCTAATCCCAATTTTAAAACAGATTTGGTATTCCTTTTTATCATTATTTCCCTGATCTTTTCTTGTAATTATTTTTTTCTGCTTTATAACAGACTACTTAAATCTTCTGATGAAGAATATGAAAAATTCATAAGTAATAGAAAGTTCAATTATTTAAAATATTAATGATTATGTGATATAACAAAATAAACATATTATAAGAACTGAACTTTTTACAGGGGCTTTGCTTTGCCTATCAAAACATAATTTAGAGAGTTTAAGAAACTAGACTTTGAAGGAGATGGTTTCATGAAGTAAAAGGTCAGTATTGTTTAGTTACTACCATTTTGAAGATGAATTTGATTTTAGAGTCTGGTTCAATGGCCCAATTATATTTTCCTTCTCTTTTTATCCTCTGAGCCATTTTTATGTTTGTTGGATTAAATGTCTATAAAAGAGTGCTTGGCAAAATAAAAAATACATATATAATAAATTGAACACAATCAGTTCTCTACTTCATTCCTGTTTTGAAATGAAAGCGATATAGCACCATCATTGTGAAAAGTGACAGGGCAGACAGAGGCTTATTAAAAATATATTATCTTTACAGTTTTACATGCATTAAATATGTCAACTCTTTTCCAGTTCTTTTGCTTTTTCAGTCTGAAACAGAAGGGGATTCAACAGGGGAACATCTTTTGTGCCAGGGTTTGGATGAATTATTGCATTTCCTAATCCAAAAAAGCAGATTTCATTATTTTATGCAAAGATAAATCTTGTAAATGTCTGTGTTATTTTTTCTTCTGAAAAGGGAGAGTATAGTCCTTTCTAATATCACTTGGCAATCCTTAAAATATAAGATAACTTTAGAAAATATTTTCTGTAAACTCTCACTAAGTTTGTTCAGAAGTAAAGTGTCAACTTCACAATGAGAAAGTGAGTATGAGACCACAAACCAAAATTCCAGAACCAAGGTGGCATTTGGGCTTTATGTATAGGGACATGAAAAGTCATACAATATGCTCTGGGGTACTCATTCTAGTTGGGCTGATTTTAATAAGATTGCCCTCCATTGCTTGTACAAAATTCCCTATCAGGGGAAACATGTCTCTGGCTACTACATGTCTCTGAGCTACTGTGCTCTTTCTACGTCAAGCCCTCTTTCTCCCAATCATACTGACCCTCAGATCTTACTTATGTGTAACCAGTTAAGAACTAGGCACTTTCTTTCATGGGGAATTTGAGTCTGAAGAACAATGAGATATCAGTAGAGTGATTTTCAAGAATGCAAGAATGGGTTGTGAAAAAATCTAAAGTACTGGCAGACCTAAAATTGTGTCATATGGAGAATAACCTAATATTGATGCTGTCAGTCCAGACCACAAATCTAAGAGTATGCGGAAAGGTATCCTCTGCTAACAGAGGTGTAATTATGTGTTCTTTAAATTGGCATTTTCTCCACCTCGCAGTGAAAATGTAGTAACAATCTAAATGCACAACTGATTAAACTAAACATTTTATACAACACATATCAGGTATAGTATAGAAAAAAAGATAAATTATTGAGTAAAATAGGGTGCAAATATACATAAAACTATTTTCCAAATTTTTTAAAAGTAGCAAGATTATGGCTTCAAGTGGGGGAAAAATGCTCAAAAACCTTTATTTTCCTTTCCAACAAGGAAAAAAAAATAAAAGGACAGTTTTCTTTTATAAACAATGTTTCTCTGAAAATAAAATTCTGCTATTCTGAATCCTCACTTAAATTTGAAAGATATTCTAATTTAGAGCACTAATATTTTTGAAGAATCTCTCATCTCTTTTCTGATTAAATGTAATTGTCTCATCAGAGAAATGCAAATTAAAAGCACAATGAGATACCACCTTACCCCTGTCAGAATGGCCATTATTAAAAAGTCAAAAATCAACACAGATACTTGTGTAAATGCAGAGAAAAGGTACACTTATAAGTACCTGTTGGTGGGACTGCAAACTAGCATAATCTCTATGGAAAACAGTATAGAGATTCCTCAAAGTGCTAAAAGTAGACCTACCATTCGATCTAGCAATCCTACTACTGAGTATCTACCCATAGGACAAGAAATAATTTTATCAAAAAGACACCGGCATTCTAATTTTTATTACAGCACAGTTCACAATTGCAGAGATATGGAATCAACCTAAGTGCCCATCATTTTACAAGTGGATAAAGAAAATGTGTATGAGTGAGTGAGTAAGTGTGTGTGTATAAACATGCAGTGCTACTCAGCTAACAAAAGGAATGAAATAATGTCATTCACAGCAATTTGGATGAAACTGGAGACCATTGTCATAAATGAAGTATCTCAGGAAGAGAAAAATAAACAAACACCACATATTTAAATAATAAGTGGAAGTTAAACAATGGGTACACAAGGGTGTAAAATACGTAAAGGACATTGGAAACTAAGAAGGGGGTTGGTGGAAGGGCAGTGAAGGAAAAAGCTTACCTATGGGTGCAATGAATGCTGTCCTGGCAGCAGGCACACTGAAAGCCCTGACTTCAGCATAGCACAGTATATCCACGTAACAAAAACCTTTGTACCCCCTTAATATCTTGAAATACAAAAAAAAAATGAGAAGAAAAATAAATAAAATTTTATTGTCTCATTTCAATACCTCAAGTCCATGGCAGTGATTTTAGCCAATAAAAGAAACAATACATTGCAAGTGGTGGTGACCCTCAATCTCTACCAAGAAGTCTTACATCAATAAACCACATATTGATTTAGGAATTTCGATTAGGCCTCTGGTAGCTTAGCAAGAAATTAAAAAGCAGCAATCTTGTTTCCAAATCTGTGTCACAGTTCTGGGTCACTGATGTGGGAGGGTCCACTGATAGGAGGAGGGAAGAAAATTGCAGTGTGAGGGGATTGCTTTCATAGTACTAGATCCTAGAAAACAGCTGTGACGTAGTAACTCATTAACAGACTATTTTCTGCAGAATTAATCTTGGCAACGTAGATTTTGCCCCAGGACGAGAGAACACTGCGGAGTAGCTTGTCTCCTAACATGACGGGAAGGAGATAGTGGTGACACTACATTTCAGCCATCACCAACCTTCTTGCTTTGTCCTGTGTGTGGCCAGCTTTCTGCCAAAAGAAGTTAGTGAAGGAAAAGGAAATTCCCTTTAATTTGCATTTGAATATGAGCTCCACTATGAGAATTTAGCAAGGAGTCAACTTCAGGCCAGCAGTCTTGTCTGTTTTGTTGACTAATATGCACCGTGTTTTTCCCTATGGTATTTCATTTTATCTGCATAATAAACCTATAGTTTTATGTGGGAGCAAGAACTTAAAGGGATTGTCTGATTTCTTAGAAAGAAGCAGAGCTTGGTTGTCAAATACATCACAGTGTCTGGAGGCTAAAGGGAACATTTCCTGAGACTGTAAGCCACTGGTAACATCTTGAAAGGATTTCTACAATTTTCAGATTTGGAGATTCAATAAATTATTTAAGTTAAAATACAATAACATCAACTTATTTTCAAATATGGATTCATCATAAAAAATACTATTTTCTTTCTCTTTTCTCACTAGTTCCTCCTATCATATTTTCAACATTTCCAATGTTTCCATGGACCACTTCCAAGCTGTTTATTCACAGTACCATTTACTATATAAATCTGAATTGTGTTCACTCTCTTGTGAAAATCTATAGGATGCTTGCTTACACATTTATGTATTAGTTCATGTCTTTTGAAATGTGTTTTCTTAGTTTAGTTCACCCTCATATGCTTCATCTTTCTTAATTCTAATCTGTATTTTATGTTCTATAAATATATTAATAACATCAACCATTTTTTCAATGTCTACTATTAGTATGTGGCAGGAAAGTTATTAAATACTTTAAAATATCATTTAATGTGATAACCATGAAATTGCTAAGAGGCTAATATTACTACTCCCTTCTTAAATTTTAGGAAACAGAAGCTCAGTGAGATTAAATTATAAAGTTAAATGCTAGTATATCGTGATGGAGAAAAAAGTATTTGTTGGATTAAAACTGAAGAGGAATTACAAAATTAATACACAGAAGATATTTGGGAATGATCTCAGAAACCACCCAGTGCCATATTTTTCCCACTGAGCTCTGCCGCGACCACCAGTGAACCACTGGGCCACTTGGGCACAGGCAGTAAGCAGTAAGAATCCCAGGTTCCCCACTACTGGTCAAGTGAAACTTTTTCTTGTCTGTTTAATATCACACATATGTAAGATTTCATTTAACAAAAGTATTGTAGGCTAAGGAATTTTGGAAATGGATAACCAAATCTTATAGTTAAGTATAACATAAAGGTCATTAGTTGTTCAACTGACGTTTGCATTTCAATCCTTCCAATAATTAGCTGAGGTCCAGTTTTCTCATCTATTAAATGGCAAAAATATTTTTATCTTAGTGGATTTTTTAAGTAGATGCAAGAATGTATGGAAATGCAAAGGAATGTAGAAAGTACTTAAAGCCTAATAAGTCAAGAGATTTGAATTCTCCCCCCATTCCCTTTATCCTCTCAGGACGTCCCATCAAGTGACTTACGTTTCCTTGTACCTAACGAAAGGCAACTCACTGTCTACAGAAGCGGATTTAGTGTCTATCTTTGCACAGGACTCACTGACAACAGCATTATCTATATGACAATGAAAATTGTTATAGAAATATCCATGTGTGTTATTTTTTTCATTACAATTAAAATTGGAGTAGTTTCTCAGACTTCTTCTCCAGGTCCTAGCTTGACATTTTTCCTCATCTTTTGGTCTCTTTACAAAGCACCGCGTGATTGGATGATGCCTTTGATAAACTGCCACCTGAAGGCTAAAGTTGCCTGTAGTTAGCACCTCATTCGCTAGGTTTCATTTGTGCCTTCTTACATATTTTCTTTCAAGTGTTATTTGTCCTGTGTTTTGTCAAGGGAATTTATAAGGAACTTCTCACACCATCTTTCCAACACATTCACATTTTATATGAATGTGACTCTCAGGTCGCCATGGCAGCAGAAGCAAATAAGCTCATTCAAACTCAGTGGTTCAGTATCAAATTGAAGAAGAAGTTGGCATCTCCACCCACATATTTCTCACTCCTATATCCTAGGCCTGTCTTCATTGAAAGATAGCAAGTTGCAAAATTATACAGGAAAGATGCTGCATTTTTAAATAGATATTTTCTGAATCCTAAATAATGGAGGCTAATTTTAATGATCTTTAATTTTTTTAAGTAGAGATATAAAAATATAGCAGAGATATACAAAAAAATTCATTATCTATCTTGTTTTTAATATTTTTCAGGTCATGCTACAGAAATTTGCATAGGTTTATTTTTAACATTACAGCAATTATTTTTCATATAATTAAAAATACTGGCTAACATGCTTAAAAGACTGAATATAATACACATAAAATCATCTTTACTGGTTTGAAGAGCATTTTACTTCCTGCTAAATACTTGCCACATATATTAATTTTGATGTAGTTTTGAGTTCCAAAAAATTCTAACAAATTGGATGACCACACACACACAAACACCCACACTCTACCTAGAAACGGAGAAAAAATAGTAAGACTTTATATTGCATCAGATAATATAACAAAATTAAAGCTAGGAAAACTGAGTTGTCATCTATGACAGGACCCCAATTTTAAAGATATTTATAATTTTTAAGCCCCAGAGAGATGAATAAACTTACATACAGACGACTAGACTCCTACTGGTAGGAAGTAAAGTACCACTAGGTGCCGGGACTTCTCACCCTTCAATCACTGGTAAAAGGTGAGAAATACGTTTATGTATTGGTTTTATTTAACATACCATTTCTTTTCCATTCATCTGTTCCTCTTTATAAATTTTCTCATTTTCAAACAGAGATTTTCTCTTTCTCTATCTTTGAAAACTCAGAGAGAGACATAAAATTATTTTGATTTTATTTTGTTGGGTGAGAAATAAAATAGTTAGAATACCTAATAGTTGATACAAATGGGAAGACTTAATTCTCACACAAGACAATTCCAGAATCTGGAACACACTTCACAAATTTCAAAGGGCTTTCCTGCCTACTTCTTTTCCAGTGGATACCTTTGATCCACACTGTTTCCTATAGGAATTAGCTATGTTTATATTTTGAACTTCTCATTATAAAGAACAAACAGGGAAAAAATTAAATATATGTTCACACACAACACTTTTGCAGAAAAAAACAAAACAAAATAAAATTTGTGCCTATGCTTAGGAAACAAATTCCATGTAATGTTTTGAAGTATTCCAGAAAAGTTCTCACTGCTAGACTTAGTGCTTAAAATTCTATCCCTCGTATTTTTTACTGAATATTTAAATGAATCTTTGTATCCCAGTTCATCTGCAGTTTAGCCTAAACTTATTCAGGAGAGCACACCCAGAAGAGAGCAGCAAGCGGTACATACACAGGGAGTGATTCATTCTTTTTTTCTTTTTTTTTCAGCATATTATGGGGTACATGGAAAATGTTCCTGAGGCATAGAAAACATAGATTGGTTGTGGAAATTCAGTTCCTCCTTTCGTTTGGTAAAATAACACAGAGTTGCTAATCTGAGATCAGCACAAGAATTGGCTCATACAAAAGGCTAAAGCCAGAAGGCTTTTATTTTTTAACTAGGCTACTTTCCCATCCAAAATTCCAGTTGTTGTTACAAAGTCACCTGGGAGTTCACTTTTTCCTTTTTATGTAAATATGCAGTCTTAAGGAGCACATTGCTCTGATAAATTCTTCTCATGTTATTCCAGCCTCTTTATTCCCAATCTGAGTACAACACGCATTAAGAGTTTAGGGTAGAGTAGATTATCTTCAATGTCTGTGTTTGTAACTTCTTCCCATAATCCCTACTTTATATTTAATGCTTAGTGCTGGCGGAGTGTGCATCCATGCCTTATAGCAAGACTGTTCATTCAATCAACAAACATTCAATGAGCAACTACCAAGAGTCAGGCAGCATAGCATGGTGTTACATGGTGATAAAAAGACAGAATTTTAAAGAGTTCACGGTTTGGTAGAAAAACAATAAGTAATTGATTATAAAACAGTTTACCAATGCCATAAACATTTTCTTAGATTCTTTAAATTTTTTTAATTAATGCATAATTGTATATATTTATTGTGTGCATGTGATATTTTGACACATGCGTATGTGTAATGATCAAATTTGGGTAACTAGTATATTTTTTCGCTCAAACATTTATAATTTCTTTGTGTTAGGAACAGTCAAGTTCTTCTCTTCTAGCTATTTTAAAACATACAATGTTATTGTTTACTACAGTCACCCTACTCTGCTATAGAACACTAGAACATATTCATCCTAAATAACTGTAATTTTGTACTCATTAACCAACCTCTGCCTCTCTGCTCCTCCCCACTCCCTTTTCCTGTTTCTGTTAATCACTATTCTACTCTCTACTCCCATGAGATCAATTTTTTAATTGCTACATATGAGTGAGAATATGCAGTATTTGCCTTTCTGTTCCTGGCTTATTTTATTTTACATAATTTTCTCCAGCCTCATCCAAGTTGTTGCAAATGAGACGATTCCATTCTTTTTGTAATATATATATGAATGTATGTGTATATATATGTATATATATGTATATATTGCATTTTCTTTATCCATTCTTCTGTTGGTGGACACTTAGATTGATTCCATATCTTGGCTATCGGCTAGTACAGCAGTAAACATGAGAGGGCAGATATCTCTTTGGCATACTGATCTCCCTTCCTTTGGAAATAAACCCAGTAATGGGGTTTCTGGAGCAGGTGATATTTCTATTTTTAGTTTTTCTAGAAATCTTCTTACTGTTTTTCATTATGGCTGTGATAATTTACTATCCCACTAATAGTTTAAAATGGTTCCTTTTTCTCTGCTTCCTCACCTGCATTTGTAATTTTTTATGTTTTGATAATAACCATTTTGACCAGAGTTAGAAGATGATATTTCAGTGTGGTTTTGATTTGCATTTATGATGATTTGTGATGTTGAGCATTTCTTCTTAGACTTTTTGGCCATTAGTATATCTCCTTTTGAGAAATATCTATTCATATACTTTGTCCATTATTAATTAGATTACTTGTTTTTATGCTCTTGAGCTCCATATATATTCTGGATATTAATCCTTTCTCAGATGGATAGTTTGCAAATATTTTCTCCCACGCTGTAGGTTGTCTCTTCACTTTATTGAGGATTTTTAGTTTGATACGATTCCATTTGCCTGTTTTTGCTGTGTTTTTGAGGTCTAAATAAAAATTTCTTGCCCAGACTAATGTCCTAAAGTGTTCCCCTATGTTTTCTTCAAGTAATTTCATGGTTTTGAGTCTTAAATTTAAATTTTTAATGGATCTTGAGTTGATTTTTGTATATGGTGAGAGATAGAGGTCTAGTTTCATTCTTATGCATATTGTATCCAATTTTCCCAACATAATTTATTGAAGAGACTATTCTTTTATTAATGTATGTATTAGCACCTTTGTTGAAAATCAATTGGCTACAAATGTTTAGATTCATGAAAGGTCACATTTTTGAATAGAGAAGAGGGATTCTATAAGCGAGAGTAGGTCTACTACTCTCTACTGGGTGCAGCTTTTATCAGAAAAAGTGCTATCATAATAGCAGGGGCGTCTTCCAAGCAGAGAATAGTATGCAAAAACCATGAATTAAAAAATTTATAGATGCTTTCTTATAAATTACATTTTATTAGAATAGAGAAGGAGTGTCATAGGAATTACCAGGTGTTATGGACTAAATTCATGTGTTGAAATCCCAACCACAATGTGATGATATTAGGAGGTGGAGCCTTAGGAAGTGATTGAATTTATATGAGGTCATAAGAGTCAAAAAACTTTGATGGGAATATTTCTTTTTTTTTCTTTCTTTTTTTTTCTTCTTTTTTTTGAGACAGGCTCTCACTCTGTCACTCAGGCTGGAGTGCAGTGGCCTCTTCATAGCGCACCACTACAGCCTCAAACTCCTGAGCTGAAGCTATCCTCCTGCCTCAGCCTCCCAAGTACCTGGCACTACAGGTGCGCACCACCATGCCTGGCTAATTTTTCTGTTTTTTGTAGAGTTGGAGTCTTGCTCAAGTTCAAGCTGGTCTCAAACTCCTAACCTCAAGTAATCCTCCTGCCTCAGCTTCCCAAAGTGCTAGGATTGCAGGCATCAGCCACTGCTCCTGGCCAGAATATTGCTCTTATAAGAAGAGACACAAGACACAAGTGCTCTATTCTCTTCTCTTCCCTCTCTTTCTCTCTCTCTTTCTCCTTATTTCTCTCTCTATTCTCTACTGTGTGAAGAGATAATGAACCAGGAAGAAAGTTCTTACCAGACATGGAAGCTGCTGTGCCTTGACCTTGGATATTGCAGCATCCAGATCCATGAGAAATAAATGTTTATTGTTTAAGCCATCCAATCTGTAGGATTCTGTTATAGTTCCAAAGCTACTTGCACCAGGTATTTGTTATAGCATCAGCCGACTCCTTGGTAGCAATTTCTGTTGTAGTGCATTTTGTGTTGCTATAACAGAATATCGAACACAGACTGGGTAATTGATAATGAACAGAAATAGATTGTGTCTCAGCTCTGGAGGCTAGGAAGTCCTATTTCAAGTCATCAGCATCTGGCAATGGGCTTCCTGCATCGTTATGTGGCAGAAGGCATCACATGATAGAAAGGCAAAAAGAGGGCAAGAAAAAGAGCAAGAGGAGAGAAATTACTCCTACAATAACAAGCCCATCCCCCTGATAATGGCATTAGAACATTCCCTAATGACCTAAGCACCTCTTAAAGGTCCCATCTCTTAATATTGTTATAATGGCAATTAAATTTCAACTTGGGTATTGGAGGATACAAACAAGCATCCCGGTTTTGACAACTTGACCTACATGTAGTATACTAGTCTGTAAAAAATATTGTACACTTACAATAGTTTTGTACAAAATCACGGAGTACAATAGTATTGTATAAAGTCACAGAGACTTTGAATGAACTCACAGTGCTGACACTAGTTGGATAATCTGGTGTAACATCTTTAATACACAGGTTCTTTACATGAAAAATAAATATGGTAATGCCTACATCATAGTATCTTATAAAAATTAAATAAAATAACATATATGTGTGTTTATATATAGAATAAACCCTATATATATAAGTAGATAGATAAGATGATAGATGGATGGATAGATAGATAGAAATAATAATCTTTGAGGATTATTTATAGAATAATAATAATAAGTAATAACAAGTAATATCTTTCCTCAATCTTCTGGCCCTACCCCCTTTATCTGAAACATTTGTCTAGTATTAAAATAGTATTTAATATTTCTAAAAAATTGATTTAAAATTATAACTAGATTTATTACTTGCTAATATTTTTAAAACAAAAAATTCGTAATCCAAATTACATGCACAACTACCAAAAAGTATACTTCCGGAGAGCTCTTCTGTGTCTGTTAAACATTTCAAGCTGATGCCTAGAACAGTGTTTGACATACAATAACACTCTAAATCTTCACTGAAAGCATTCCTTGTTATTCAGATATCTTCTTTAATAATCAGCCCCCAAAGAACTGTATACTAAGTAATTCTAATTTGTAAACACATATATAGGTTGTTGTATGAATATATAGCATCACCATGTACATATGGAAATGTGTAAAAATATGTTCAAATATAGTCCTGTAGTAGTAGCTTTACGTATTAGAGTAAATAAATATTCTTAACTAAATAATAGTATGACCACTCTATCTTCCAAGACCAATTAGAAATGTATTAATTCTATATTGTACAGAGAAGATTCTATCTATAATAGAATCTCATAGAATAGACTGTTTATGCTGAGAGTATGCCAGTGGCTTCTAAGTGTACAGATGTATAACAATTAGAGAATTACATATCAAAATAAGGATTATATATGAATATTTATGTAAACATGTTAAATAAAATATTAATAAAACGTTAAAACATAATTATTTATGTAAAAAAATTCAGTTAATTTCTCCCTCATTTAAAAGAGGAAGTGAAAAGAAAAATAAAATCCACAAAAGATTGGATATAAGCCAGGAAAATTAGGAACAGAAATTCTAGAACGGCATTTATGCAGCAGATTCCAAAAGCAATTAACTTATTGAAAGGGCACATCTGAGGAAGGGCTCTGAAGAAAAAAATAACATCTTCTAAAAGAAAGCATATTCATGGAGAAAATAGCATGACTAAAAAAGTGAAGGCTTAATATTTATTGTTGTTAGATAAAAGGGAAAAAATAATGATCTGAGTATGAGGAAAACTAACTTGAGACATCACTTTGATCAAATAATTCTGATATAAATTTAACACATTTTCTCTATGATACTCGTCACCTCTCCTTTGAATAGCACAGACTGGGTGGCAATGGATTGAAGAATTCTGCCTCACTGCTTAGTTCTGTAGCGAGTGACATCTACATTACAATAATGCAATATATATTTGGACCCCCAATTCACAGAACGTAAGTGTGAAATATTGATATTTATTTCAATTGGACCACTTTAGTTGTACATAACACAAACAAAAGTACATTCATGAAGAAAAGGAATCTCTTGACTCAAGTAACTTGCATGTCTAGGGTATTTGTATTTGTAAATTACTGGATCCAAGGACCCACATTATATCTTCAGTTCTCCCTATTTATTCATTTGTTACCTGATATCTCCTCTGTCATTTAAGTCATTCATAATTAGGCTTCCTGAATATTGCAGGAAAGATGGCTTCTTCCAGCCAGAAGTTTACAGTCTCTAAACTTGGAAATCTCAGTGAGTTAGGCATTGTTTTCACCCAGTATTTATCCAGGAAGGTCTGTTGCAGATGCCTCTGGTGATTACTGTTGCCATGGCGATGAAGTCCAAAGAATGATTTAAAGTGGAAGTCACATGCTCACCCAGAGATCAGAAGAGAAAAGGAACTGTAATATTTATTTCTTCTGAGACTAAAAGGAGAGACATTTCTCTAAAATAATTAAAAATAATACTATGTCCCAAAAGAAAATTGTTAATATAGTTCATAATAATAATGGACATATCACAACATAACTGACACAATGTGGATGATGAAGAGAAATGATGAACAGAGTGTATTCAGAGGTACAAACTGGTCATTTTGCATAATCCAGAGTTAAATAATATGATAAAAGTTGATTAGGAAATCAAGATGTAGTCTATAAATAATGTAAAATTTGAACAGGGAATTAGAATCTATATAAGAAGAATTAAATTTACATGTTAGTAACCCAAGCTAAGATATCTGAATATAAAACCATAGGTAATTTTAATAACAGATTGATCTAAGAATAAGATGAGACTGGTATACTCTAAAACAGAAAAAAAATCAAAGACCTGAAAGCTGAGTAAAACAAACATAGCATAACTGAAATATGAGAAACAGTCAGAGGCCTAGTGTATAGGTAACTGGATTTCTAGAAAGAAAGAGAGGGCATACTGAGCAAAAGTGATATTGGCAGAGATAATAAAGAAAATGTTTGATGCTAATGAAAGGCATCAGGCCACTGATTTTAGAAGATTGTCAACCAAAAAGCAGGATAAATACAAAGAACATCGTACATAGCCATATCAGGAACCTGCTGAAAACAAAACAAAAATGTATTTGTTCTCATATTAATGAGTTAAAATTATAATCATATTATATGTAGTTTATAACATATGTAAAGAAATATGGGGAAAAAGTAACATACAGGGAAGGTGGAGGGTTTGGAGTCCAGCTGCTGGCCGGAAAGCCTGTGTGCGACTTTTCAGGCCTGCCTGTAGAGACTACGGAGGCTTTGCCTGGCAGGCTTCATGGGATTGTTACACATGAGAACATCCAGTTGCTCAAGAAACATTTTTTAAAAAGATTATTTTTTTTCTTATGGAATATCTTGGTGCCCTCATCAAATGTCAACTGATCATAACTGTCAAAATTTAGTTTGGGAAACTCAATTCAGTTCTACTGGCCCACATAGCTTCGCTTGTGCCAGTACCACCCTATTTTGATGAATTTAGCTTTGTATTACGTTTTAAAATTGAGAAGTGTGAACCTTCCAACTTTTTTCTTTTTATAAAAGATTGTGTTGCTATTCTAGGTCCTTTGCATTTCCATATGGATTTTAGCATCTTACATATTCTGCAAAAAAAAAAAAAATGTCAGCTAGGATTTTGATAGGGATTCTGTTGAATCTGTTGATCGTCTTGGGGAGTTTAACTGTATTATCAATATCAAGTCTGAGTTGTAAAAATTGAGTGTCCTCCCATATGCATATATTTTCTTTCTTTTTGTTACATTTTTAAGATTTTAGTGCATAAGGTTTGCACACTTGTCAAATTTATTACTAAATATTTTATTCCATTTGATACTACTATAAATGTAATTGTTTTCTAATTCTATTTTTGCCTTATATATTGCTAGTATGTAGAAAAAAGAATTAATTTTTGTAGGTTTATCTCATTTCTTACAACCTTTCTCAAATCATTTATTAATTCTAATAGGCTTTTGTGGATTCTTTATGATTTTTCATACATAAAACCATGCCATCTGCAAATAGAGATAGTTTTATTTCTTCCTTCCTGATCTGAATGAAATTTTTTATTTCTTCTTCTTTTCTAATTGCCTGGCTAAAACCTTTAGTACAATGTCAACTAGATGAAGAAAAAGCACACATCGTTGTCTTTCTTAATCCTGATATTAGTGAAAAAACACTAACTATGATGTTAGCTGTGGGTTTCTGCTAGATGCCCTTTATCAAGTTGAGGAAGTTCCCCTCTATTTCTAGTGTGTTTTTATCATGTAAATGTTTTAGATTTTATCACATGCTTTTTAAAATTAGTGTATTATATTCAGTGATTTTCAGATGTTAAAACAAACTTGCATTGATAAAATAAATTCCACTTAGTCATGGTATATAATTCCATACATTGATTTGTTTATTAATATTTTTTGAGAAGTTTTTTATATTATAAGATATATAAATATGTTTGTTGTTTTCTCTTCCTGTGATGTCTTTGTCTACTTTGGTATCAGAGTAATGCTGGCTTCACAGAATTAGTTGAAAACATTTCTTGCATCTTTAAAAGAGTTAGTATCGGATTGGTATTAATTCTTCTTTAAATGTTTCACCAGTGTAAGCTATCTGGGCCTGAGCTTTCTGTAGGTTGGTTTAAAATAACTAATAACATATTTAAATTATTGTTGACCTATTAAAATTTTAAATTCCTTCTTACATTAGTTTTGGTAGTTATTGTTTTCCTAGGAAATTTCCTGTTTTACCTAGGTTATCTGATTTGTAGGTTTGTGGTCATTCATATTACCTACTTATAATGCTTTCTGTAAAGTCCATAACGATGTCTCCATTTTCATTTTTTATTTTAGTAATTTGAGTCTTTTATAAGCCAGTCTATTTACAAATCTATCATAATGATTTATGTTAAGGAACCAACATTTTGTTTTTTGATTTTGTTGTTTTCTATCTTTAATCTCTATTCTAATCTTTATTATTATTATTATTATTATTTATTTTCTCTTCCTTCTTTGGGGTTAGCTTGTTCATCATTTTTTAGTTTAATGAGGTGAAAAATTAAGTTATTGTTTGACATTGTGTTTTCTTTTTAAAGATACTCATTTGCATTATAAACCACCTCTAAGCACTGCTTAACTGCATTTCAGACATTTTATTTATTGTTTTTATTTACATTGGTCTAAATTATTTATGAAATCTTCTTAGGCCCATTGACTAATTTAGCTCTGAGATATACAATTTACACATATTTTTAAGTTTCCTAGCTTTTCTTCTGTTGTTACTTTCTGATTAATTCCATTGTTGTTATATAGCATCCTTTCCATGATTTTAATAAGTTTAGTTTTATTGAGGTTTCTTTCTTATAGCCTACCTTATGGTCTGTTCTCAGAAGTATCCCAAGAGTGCTTGATAAAATGTGTATATATGATGTTTGACATATTCTATAGATTTCAGTTAGGTCTAGTTAGCAATATTTTTCAAATCTTCCATTTCCTTGTTGATCTTCTAACTAGTTGTTCTACCCATTATTAAAAGTGGGTGTATTGAAGTCAGTAAATAATATAGTTTGTATATTTTTCCCTTGAATTCTGTTAGTTTTTCATAAGTATTGAAGATTTGTTGGTATTTGCATATGTTTATAATTGTTACATTTTGTGAATGATTATTTTATTATTACAATCCCTTCTTTGTCCCTAGTAACAATTTTATCTTATATTTATTTTATTTTGCTTTATATCAATGTATCTATCCCAGTCTTTTTTAGTTATTCTTTGTATGGTATATCTTATTTCTAACATTTTACTTTTGGACTTTGTGTTTTCTAATCTAAAATTTCTAAAATATATAAATCATATAACTTTTGTTTCTTTTCTTTTTTTGGAGACAAGAGTTTCGCTCTGTTGCCTGGGCTAGAGTGCTGTGGCATCAGCCTAGCTCACAGCAACCTCAAACTCCCGGGCTCAAGCAATCCTTCTGCCTCAGCCTCCCAATTAGCTGGGACTACAGGCATGTGTAACATTGCTGACTAATTTTTTCTATATATTTTTAGTTGTCTGGCTAATTTCTTTCTATTTTTAGTAGAGATGGGGTCTTGCTCTTGCTCAGGCTGGTCTCGAACTCCTGACCTTGAGCTATCCTCCTGCCTCTACCTCCCAGAATGCTAGGATTACAGGCGTGAGCCACCGTGCCTGCCCTGTTTGTTTTTTAAATCCATTCAGTCATTCTACTTTTGAATCACTTATTGTTTTCTGTGTATTTATTGATAAAATAAAATTTATGTCTGCCATTTTGATATTTCTTTGTTTTCAGTTGCTCTGACTTGATCATCTCAACTAATCTACCTTCAGATCTGCTGATACTTTCTTCTGCCATCTATACTCTTCTGCTGAGCCTCGTTAGTGATTGTTCCCTTTCAACGTCAAATTTTTTAGTCTTTTTGTAATTTTTACCTCTTACCATATTTTATATTCAATAACATATTATTTTTCCTTTTAATTTCTTAGACTTGTTTGCACTGACTTCTTTTAATACATGTATAATAGCTGATTTAAAGCATTTGTTTAGTAAGCTCAACATCTGAGCCCTTTGATGAATAACAGCTTATCAATTTATTTTTGCTTCTGTGTGGTCATATTTTTCTGTTTATTTGCATGCTTCATAATTTTTGTCGAATCTTGGAAATTTTAGAAAATATGATGTGGCAGTTCTGGAAGTTAGATTCTGCACACTCTTTTGTCTGTTGCTGGTTTTGCTGTCTTCTTGTTTCTAGGCTAATTTTGGAATGTGCTTCCACTGAAGTCTGCCTTAGTGATCAGCTAATGGTTGGATGTACATTTTCTTAAAGTTCTGGAAGAGTAAGTCTTCAGCACTTTTCTGGGAGACTCTGAATGTATGTTAGGAAATATCTTGAATACTCAAGCAGTTTATAATGTTGCCTTAGCCCTCACTTCCTAATTGTTCATGCCCTTGAGGTCAGCCAGAGTTGAAAGATTGAAGCTTTATCAGGTGTTTTCTGGCCATTCATAAAATTCTGCACAAGCACACAAACTTTTAAAACCCCAGGAATATATCATATTGCTACACACTCCACAAAATTAATTCATGATCCTAGACTTTAACATGAAAAATAAAACCATGTAGTTTCTGGAGGGAAACTTAGTATATAGTAGAATATTTGTATGATCTTAAGGCAAGCAGAACTATTAAATGATCCTAAATATTAGATTGATAATACACTCTATTAAAATTATAAACTTCTATTAAACAACTAATATATTAAGAAAATGGAAACAGAAATCACAGAGTGGAAAAAGACATTTTACTTTACATACATGAAAATAGATTCTTGTCCACAACATATATAAGGTACTACATACAAATCAATATAAAGTGGCAATAAAAAATTAAGCAAAATATCTGATGAGTATAGAGAAAAGTATACTCAAATTAGTAATACACACATGAAACGATGCTTAATATTAATTATAAGGGAAATGCAAATAAAAGAACATAAGATGTTATTATAAAAACACAAGATTATATCAAGATAAATAAACAGAAAATATCCAGGTCTGGTAAAGATCTGAAGCAATTGGTGTGAGTATACACTGGTACAAACATTCAGACAATTGGCTATATCGTGAAAGGTAGTTATATAATATTCTATGACCCATTAATTCCATATCTAACAATATACTAAAAGAAATGAGTGCTAATGTCTTCCAAAATATTTCTATCATAATAGCCCCAAACTGGAAATGACTCAAACATCCTCCAGTGGTAAAATGTATATTTTACTATTAGATATGTTTATATAATCTAGTGTTACTCAGCAATAAAAACAAGTGACTATTAATAGGTATAACAACATAGATGAAACTCCAAAACATAAACTTAATAAAAAAAGTAATTTTTTTTACTGCATAATTGGGGAAGAGATTAGTAGTACTTGAAGACTATTTATAAACTATATATTTTTTAATTTGTTATATTAGAGTTAATAAAGTAAATATCAGAAGATTTAAAAACTACAAGGATTAAAATTAAAACCTAAATATGTAAGAAATTTTTATAGAAAAGATTTTTCTAATTTTTTGCTTTATATAATTTTATACCATTAAGACTTTTATTTTCATATGTGTGTATTATATGTGTAATAGTAAAAATAAATATTTGTATATATGCAACCTGTAAATATTTGTGTTGGCATAGAAACTATTATGACAATATCCATACTAAACTGTCTTCATGGTAAAAAGTTTAACTGATAGGATGTTTATAAAGTGAACAGTTTTATTTTATACAATTCCATGGTATTATTTCCAAAATACAAATTGCATTTATATTATTAAAAATACGTTTATAATTGAATCTTGTGATATGTAAAAGTATAATTAACAATTCAATAGAATCTATTACTAAATTAATTAAATCAATTATATGGAAAAAAATGACCATGAACATACAAATTGAGAAATTGACTCATGCTTAATTGATTCAGTGGCTATTTTTGAAAGTTGCCTTCCTTTGGAAAAGAGGCATAAATTTGTGCCAGTAATTCCTATATGTAATTTCATTTTGCATTTAGTTTTCAAAACAAACTTAAGACTTAAGTATTATTGTCTATATTTTATAAACAAAAGGTTGAGAATAGGGGATACTAATAATTTTCCACAGCTTACAAACATAATGGCTGATTGAACAATAATTGAAAGTATATATAAGTCCATGATCTTTCCAATATATCAGCTACCCTTGTTGATGTGTTTTATCTATTCATTTGTTGGACAGAGATTTTCCCTGTGTCTACAGGGACACACAATCAAAACTAGAATTGAACAGTATTTGGATCTTTAAAACAAAAATGATTCATTATTTAAAATAATTTTCACTGAAAATTTGCCATTGATTACATTGATAAGGATATGTCTCTCTTTCTAAATTCAATATTGTTGAAAAATATTTAATGTCATCTATGTTTATGGAATGAAGCCTAAAACTCTCATCCTGATATATGATGCCCTTCAAAATTGAGCCTTTCTTTCTGTACCTAATGTCAGGTGCCTTTTATTCTTTACTCTTACCTGAGAGATTCCTCATCACTCAGTCACGTCACACTGATGTCTACTACCATACTTTGACTTACTTTATTTACCAAACAATGATTACCTTTATTTCTCCTTTTACTATGTCGGATTGTTCCCACATTGAAAGCCAAAGTAACCAGAACAACACCTGTTATATCCAACCCATGTACACTTAATTTTACTTGTTTAAATGTTGTCTTATAGAGTCATTTTTTTTATTCTATCTCCACCCTGCATTCCCACTGCCCAGCTAGCCTAACATATAGTTGCCAGTCACTAAATATATGGTAAATACAAAAAAAAAAAAAAGAAGAAATTTCCCACCCACTGCATGAAAGCTCCAAGCTATATCAACCTCTCTCTTAGCTGTCATTATTCTGGCTTCTTTAAGATCTGTATCACAGAATTCAGTAGTCCTCTATGAAATAAAGTGCAATCTCGCTTTCTGAAATCTTACCTACTTAAGTATCCTTGGCTATATCATGAACTTTTTGGGGAGGAAGTGTATTAATCTGCACCATAGAAAAAATTAAATGTAAATATGTGAAAAACACATAAGAGAAAAAGCTCATTTTTAATGTATAAAGAGTTCATACAAATTGATTTCAATAAAATATTTGAAATTACATTTTAAGGATTAGAAATGTCAAATGCCTAATACAAACAAAAAGACATTATGATATACCTTATTAGAAATTAAATAAATGTAAAATAAAGTAAATGTTGAATATAAGTTCTTTCTTAAAGTATATATAAATTTTATTAATAATGTAATACTAGCCAAAATGGGTATAAAGTGACACATCACAACAAGGATTTTTAAATGCAATATTCACATATTTTACTCCATTGATTCCATTTCATATCACAACCTAAGCAAACATTCAGAAATTTGGATGAACATTTATTATTATTATTATTGCATGCTGTAATAAACATATATTACCTACAGGATGTAATAATAATGCATATATGTTTATTACAGCATGATGTATATAGTAGTGAAAAAGTAAATACAGTCTAAATGTCCAAAAACAAGGAAATAAATAACTAATTAATAACATTATCACAATAAAAATTAGATTGTTTTATAAAATGAAAATGTTAAAGACTTGTTGCCCTGAGTAAATGTTTATTCTGACTTCCTATTAAAACCAAAATAAACAGAATATGCATACAGTGAAAGATAATACTCTCTGGGTCATAGCATTATTAATAATTTTTATTTTCTTATTTAAAGCTTTCATATGTTCTGTATTTTTTCTAAAAATATAATTTATTGCTTTTAATTATACATATATATTAATATATCCAGGAAGACATTATATGTATACCCATTAAAACATTCCTCTTTGATCTCTGTCTTAGATAAAGAACATACTAGATTACACATTCATGTATTTTTAAATTAATATTTAGTATATACATCATGCTCTGATGTCAGCCATCACTCTCATCACAAACTAATCTCACTCAGTTTTATCTCAGGTTTACCAATCTTCTGATTACAATTCATCTTCCCATGTAGATCTACTTACAGAAAGAATGTTGATGATTTATGTTTTAGTTATTTTGTTATACTGTCTCATATAAATGATTGCCATTTGGGGTTTATATATCATTGCTTATTAAGTAAATGCATGTGAACTGTCTCTCGAAAACAGATCCATTCTGGTGCGCTGAGCAAAAACATTTTTAAGTTTATAAAACAGTCTCTGGAATTTTGCAAATTCACCACGTAAAAGCCTTTTCAAAAAACTCTGAAATCCAGGCAGTTGTTATTTTCAGAGAATAGCCTCCTCCACTTGAATTCCCAATACGATATAACAAGGTAATCAATTGTTTGCTCTGGAGCTCTGCTTCTTGGGGTATGAGCCTGGCCCTATCATTTACCATGGGCAAGTTACTTTACTTCTCTGTGGCTCAGTTTTCTATTATATAAAATAGAGATAATGACTTTGCCTAACTCACAATATTGTGGAAAAATAAAAGAGTTAATATGCATATGGTTTCTAGAATAAAAACTAATGTGTAAGTGTAGAATAAATAAATGTAGGTTGCTTTTATTATCATTATTATTATAGTCTACTTCTCCCAATTTTTTCCTTTTAGGTAATATTTGTTTATATTCAGTTTCTTCCATTGGTGTTTATTTTCTTCCATAATAGGGACCACACCATTTTATTTCTTCATATCAGTCTCTTCAATCTCTTACCTACCACAGGGATTTGCACATACTAGGCATTTGATGACTATCTGTAACACAACGTACAAGTATTCAGTTTCACTGACTACATACTTAAGGAATGCATATGACAAGTCCTTGATAAATAATTATTTAAAAACTAGATAGAAAACAATGCTTATTTTATTGACTATAGCTTTAATCCTGAACAGCTTGTGTCAAAATATTCTCAATTATATTACTGTATTTTCACGAAGATTTATTATTCTTTGCATTATTAATTTTTTGTTTGTGTAATCAGTGAATTATATGTGTTCTCTTTTTATTAAGAAATTTGGAAAAAGCATGGTTATTTGTGCATCTAATGATTATGCACACAATTTGTGTTAATTATAAATGCTCATGAATTGGAAATTGGCCCTATGAGAGCAACTTATAGTTAAGAAGAGTAAATTAAAACGGGAGTATGTGTTTAAGAGATACAGTGGGTGGAAATAGTTCTTTTGGATGAATAGTTTATAGTATGTCAAACAGAATTTTTATTCTCAAATTTTATATATGGCAAAGATATCTTAATGCTTACTTGTAAGGATAATCCTAAACCTCTGAAAGGTGGTTTAGGATCAATTTCTGGACCCCCCAAAAACCCTCAATCTTATTAAATGGGTTGCTTTTATTTTTAGCATGTTCAGAGTCTTAGATAACTGGCAATCTTCAAGGGCATACTTCTGTGTTAAAGAAAGAAAGCATTTCATTAGCCAGAAATGATCTATATACTAGTCATGTCACTAACACAGAGTTGACTAAGCACAATCTAATGGCTGCACAGACCAACTGTGATTAGTGGTTTACATTTTCAAATGCAGCAAAAGGGCAATCTACCACTAGTGAGCAATTTAACTACACAAATGTACATGAAAGGGAAATACAAATGACCCTGAATAATTTGAACCACTAGAAAAGACTATTACCATACAAAACATTCTAATTATCTCATTCAAGGCAAATTTATTTTAGAGCATGTGCTAAACATGAAATGCTAACTTTCTTTTTAATTCCAATTATAGAAGACTGCCTTTTAGCTATTATGTTCTATTATTTCCAATTCTTAGCTTTTCTTTCTCCTTAAGATTTAGAATATTTTTACTTATATATAAAACAATCATGTTTTCTGAACTTTTTCCATAATATATTACTCAGCTTAACTCTGCTTTAAATTATTATGTGACATTATCTCCTTCCATAGTGACCTAGAAATGGCAATCAAAAATAAGCTAGTTGATGCAGTATTTCCCAAATTGTGCTCAATGCTACATTAGTTCTATAGGATACTAATAGACATTCTAAAGAATACAATGTATAATGATTAAATAACTGAAAGATAAGTTAAGACAAAGTATACAGATTTGTTTACCAGATGTTGGCTCAGAGCCTTGTATTTGTAATCCCATTGGAAATTTATAAGGTTGGGAGGGATAGTGTAGTGTGCAGTATTTTCCAACCATGTAAGCTACAGGGCGATATATCTTGTAGGGACAGTTTACAATAAAAATATTTTTGGAAATTTTAAACTAGAGGTATTTTGATTTGGGGATGTAGCAAACGTTACTTCAATATTTCCTACTGAAATATTTTGATATGATTTGCTACAGAAGAAAATTCGTTGAGTTTGGAGCTATTGAATTGGTTCTTTCCCCCTTCCCCTCATTGCTAAAACCCTTTACATTCTTTCACCCCAATTTTTCTTCCTTCTAGTTTCAAGCCTGAAACACCAAGAACTGCTTAATTTATCTCATATTTCTAAATTGCTTTTACCATGGAATTTGATGTTACAATTACTTTTATAGCAAAAAAATATAGAAGAGTGTGGAAAAGTGAACTGTAGAATCAGGTAGGTCTGGATTCAAGTTCTTGCACTGTGCAAGAATTGCTGTGCACCCCGCAATTCAAGGCCTCACTTTTTCCTTTTGGGCCTGCCTCTTTCTACATGGCTCCTTCTGCAGAGTTGCATGAATTAGTCCTATAAACATCAGTGAGCTAGGATGTGTTTAGGCCATCAATAAAATAAGACCCTACTTAAATAAATAATGCTAGCTTGAAATAATTTGATTTTAACATTGCAAATGAATGACTAGTTTAAAATAGCAATCATGGACGAATTAAATTTTTCTTTGAGTTCCTTCTTTATTTTAGGGATTGGTTATTCTGCTATTCTATTTTGAATTCCATGTGGGGAAGTGCTACATCATTTTTAAATTGCCAAGGCCAGTAGAAATCAACCTTTGGTTTTTCTGGGACTGTTCTCTCTAAATTTTACCACATTTCCACTCACTTCCTCTCTGATGCTTTGGTTTGGGAGAGGGCATCTGTTTCCAATCTTGATATATCTTAATCGCTTTCACAAGAATTCTCCCAAACATTTATTACAAATCTGGAGTCATCTAAATTCCCTTTAGGACATTGGGATGGGAGTGAGTTCTGAAGCAATGAAAATAGAAAGGAGCTGCCAGAATAAAAACAAGTATTAATATATAACACATTGGTTAATATTTTAAATATTAATACATGCATGTGTGTATATATGTATATATATTGTGCTTCCAGTTTTGTTTGACTACACATATGATCCATTGGAAATACACTGTCTATATCTATTCCTGAGACTCTGTCTTTAGATGTAAATGACCTGAGGTCAGTTTTAACAGATGCAGCATATGCGGAACTAATTATGTGATTTCCAACAGATCATCATACTCAATAGAAGTTAATTAAGTCAAGAGGTAATGGAGATGATAAATACAAAATGATTAAGTAAAACATATATTTACATTTCTAATGGCTCTGACATTACAGGTAGATCTCAGCAGATGAAAAGTGTCTATTTTAAGAATATCAAGAACTTTGCAAACTTCAAGAAGAAATGCAACAGTTACTTGGAGATTTTTATCTGCAGTATGATGTTTAACAATGCCTTAAAAGGTACAAAAAAACTTCTTTAGAGTCAGAATATTTGTAAGGTTAATAGAATCTCAGAATTCAGGAGACACTTTTTGGTAGTATGGTTCAATTTCTTCATTTTTGTAGGGAGTTTTTCAAGGTCAGATGTTAAGTTGTCATGACTGGAACAAAGTATACTAGGTAAAATTGTGTTTCATTGTAAGTATAGAAATCCAGATTTAGTGGCTTGATCAAATAAAGGGTATTATTATTATTAGGTAACAAATAATCTAAAAATAGTTCAATACCACTCAGGGGTCATTACTTGTAGATGATATCTTGGATTTAGGTTATTTCTTTCTTCCTTCAGTGCCATCCTTAACATGTGACAATTATCCATTTGTATCCAGAATGGGTCCAATTCCTTCAGTCATCTTGTCACATTCCAAGAGGCAAAAGTCTAGAAAGATCAAGTTTAGACATCAAAACAAATGAACAAAAAATCTCCTCACCATTTTCAAAGATAAACAAACCTGGACACTGGTTTAACTGGTAAGGGAAGATTTTAATCAGTCATAAATGATTACAATAGAGAAGACGGTTGGGTGTGAACTGAACTCAATTTTGATGTGTGCAGAGGTGACTGGTGATTCCAAGAGAGGAGAGAGTAGGGAGGTAGAACTGTGGGAGCCAGAGCAGAGTCAGGGAAACAGACACTTAAAAAAGCAAAAAGTGGGTGTTAATCCACGTGAAAACCATCTGAATTTGCTACACTGGCCTGGAGACTGGGCCCTGTCTCTGGGTGTAGGCTGGAACGAACAACAGATTCTTTTGGAAGCACTGAGCTTTCCAATCAGGAGCTTTCCAATCAGGAGCTTACAGGAGCAATCAGAGGCCGGAGCCATTATCCTAGGCATGCAGTGTTGATTTGTTAGAAGGTGTTTGTGCAAGTTTTGTAACGGGATGAGGGGCTGAAAATCATATGTGCTGAGAGTCTGCAATTTTCACAGGTCAAGATTGAGGCCTACTGGAAAAGAGGGCTCAGGGGAACCCAACTTGAGTCTAATCACAGAGTCTTCACCACCATGTTTTGTCTACGTACTTGGGAAAATAAGTCTCGTGTGTTAGAAGCACAGCATATGGCCATCCTTACCAATGCGATGGCATTTTCCTGATTTATAGGGATATAAGCTTTATGAATATTTACTGGATATTCAGGATTTCTTAGTTGTTTTTCTGTTTTGTTTTGGTTTGGTTTGGTTTGTTTTGTTTTTTTGTTTTGTTTTGTTTTACAAAATGAGTGTCCACATTCTGTGCACAGGTTTTTCTATTGGGTTCCTTTTTATTTTAATGTTCTTTATCTTATTATCTAGATTGCAGTTTTTGTGTGTGTTAAAAATATTTACCCCATTCTGTGGTTTAAATTTCAGCTTGTTTGTCTTTAATACAGTCAAATGTATTCACATTTTCCTTTTCATGTGTAGAAAACAAAACTTTCTGACTTTTCCCATTTGCTAAGTGGGGCCTTTTCATTCCTTTTCACATTTATTTAACATAACATGCTGCCATTCTCTGTATCCCTATATGCAGCTAAAATAGGACTTTGGAGTTATGAATACATTTGTTAAAGTTTTCTATGTACAAAAAATAATTAACACACATTGCCTTATTTAATAGATATCTACATCTACTTATATTCTTCAATTCTAATTATTCATAAGTTAACCAAACATGATTCATGCACTGGAGCAAGTATCAGTTGCCAACATTATCTATTATCATTTTATCCTAATATAGTAGTAGCCGGATTTAGGCTGCATATTTTTTTCAGATGTTTACCATTATTACAACTTAAAAGTCAAACGATACACAGCAAAACGGGTCCCTTCATTAACCTTTCTGATAGGCTAAAATCTCAAGATATAAGAAGATAAAATAAAAGTTCTATATTAACAGACATTTCAAGTCTAAAAGAATTTTACCTTTATCACTTATTACCTGGAATTACTGAGTGTTCTGGGTTTCAGTTATTCAAACATATTCTGTTTTCTGTAATTGCTAAATTGTTTGGAAACTCCACTGAAAGCAAATTCTACTTATATTATGACCTCTTAGCACTCTTTAAAAATGAGATTTACCTCTGTAAGAAAATTATTAACAAATTATCAAACAAATTTAATATATAAAAGTCTTTCCAACTGAAAATCTGTTTTTCTCTATTTTTACAAAAATACTTCAGACACATTAAAAATAGATAAAATTATAAAGTAGACTGTTATGCCTATTGTTTGGATTTAATATTTTGACATATATGTAATTATATTTAATTAACATATTTATATATTATTTACTACCTATCCACTCTCCATCCATAGCTCTGATACAGTCAACCACCACAATCTCCCTACTTCTCCAGTGGAATTCTGTGTCCATCATTGCCATCAATGATAGATACATATTCCTTAAGATAAGGAAAATGGTATCATACTATATATATTCTTTTGCAAATCACCATTTTACTTCAATATTGTAATTTTAAAATTTATCCACATTAATATATTAACTATGGTTTATTCATGGTTTTATAATATTTCTAGCCAATGTATAAAAATCACTATATTTCCACAGCTCCTTAATTTCACCAAATTAAGATATTTCTATTTTCTCTGTGCTATAAAAATTATTCACATGCATTTAGTATTCTCTAAAGTAAACTTCCAAAAGTAAATTTCCGTTATTCACATATGGGTTAGAAATATTTATACTCCTGCTTGTGAGGCTTGATATATGCCATTCCCTACATGCCTGCTAACATTGTGATTGGACTTTGAGAAAACACAAAACTGTCAGTCTTATGGGTTTAAATGGTAACACAGGGCTTTGCTTTTTAAATAGGTTTCATTGATTGCTATTTGAGCATATTTGCATATATTTTATTTGACCATGCTCTCTTATCACTTCTAGGGCACCCAGAAGCAAACACAATCTAATGTAATTGATGTTTCTTATTGTTTCTCTATTTTCTATATCATTAATTTCCTCTAATATTTATTATTTACTTCTTTCTTCTTGCTTTAGGTTTAGTTTGCTTTTCGTTTTTCAGTGTCTTGGTTTGAGATCTTTTTTCTTTCTTAACATAGGTATTGATAACTATAAGTATTCTTCTTAGCACTACTTTATCTAAAGTTATAAGTTTTCATATGTTGTATCTTCAGTTTTATTAATCTCAAAGTATTTTCTGATTTCTATTTTGATTTCTTCATTTTCTTTATCCATGTATTTATTCAAGTTCATTCCATGTTTTGGCCATCATGAATAGTGCTGCAATAAACATGACAGTGCAGGTGTCTGTTTTGATATATTCATTTCCTTTCCTTTGTATATATACCCAGTAGTAGAACTACTAGATCATTTAAACTGCTAACCATGTTTAAGTTTTTTTTTTTTTTATTTCAGCATATTACGGGGGTTCAAATGTTTAGGTTACATATATTGCCTTTGCCCCACCCAAGTCAGAGTTTCAAATGTGTCCATCCCCCAGATGATGCACGCCACAACCATTAGGTGTGTATATACCCGTCCCCTCCTGCCCCCTCCCATCTGCCCGACACCTGATGAATGTTGTTGCTATATGTGCACTTAAGTGTGATCACTTAATACAAATTTGCTGGTGAGTACATGGGGTGCTTATTTTTCCATTCGTGGGATACTTCACTTAGTAGAATGGGTTCCAACTCTAGCCAGGATAATACAAGAGGTGCTAGATCACCATTGTTTTTTGTGGCTGAGTAGAACTCCATGGTTTACATATACCACATTTTATTAATCCACTCATGCATTGATGGCACTTGGGTTGTTTCCACATCTTTGCAATCGTAAATTGTGCCACTATAAATAACAAGTTGTTGTCTGCTTGTTGCAGTTAAAATTTTCTCCTAGTCTTTGACTATGAGGATTTTATATGTTTGGTCTGTTTGTGAAGCTATTTGTGTTGTGTAGTTTGTTGAGTTTTCTGGTTGTGCAGGTTATTGTTTTTCAATGAAATTGGGAAGTATTCGACCATTATTTCTTTGAATATCTTTCTTCTCCCTTCTCTTGCCTCCTTCTGGTCCTCCCATTATATATATATTGGTGCATTTAATAGTTTCTCACATTTTCTGAGGCTCTCTTCATTTTTATTCATTCTTTTTCTCTCTGTTCAATTTTATATCAATATGTATTCAATTTTACTTGTTGTTTCCTCTGCTTGTTGAAATTTACCATTGAGACCCTCTAATGATTTTTTTAAATTTCAGTTATTGTACATTTCATCTCATTAGTTGCATTCAACAGCAAATTGGACACAACAAAAGGTGAGATTAGTAAACTGAATATCAATAGAAATCATCCACACATAAAGAAAAGTAAACAATTAAAAGAAATAAATTCAACAGGATTAATGAATATTCACCAAAGTATTAAAAAAGTAGAGAAAAAGAAAGCTGAATCCATATTTGAAAAGATAATCTTTAAGAATTTAAAAAAAATTGATGAAAGCTATCTAACCACATAGTAAAGAAGGTTGGCCAAAAAAAAAAAAAAAAAAAAAAAAAAAAAAAAAAAAAAAAAAAAAAAAAAGCAGGATAAACATCTAGCAAAATGAAACTACACCACCAAAAAAGAAAAAAAAGAAAAAAAAAAGACTCAAATATACAATCAAACAAAAATACCATAGTCAATTTCTGAAACTAAACAGAAAAAATTTTAAATGTTACTGGAAAAAAAACATAATAATAAATGGTCAACAGAAAGAAAAAAAATAATGCTAAATAAGTATTTATCTTCAAATATATATTAAAATATATGACAAAGTGATAGAATTAAAAAGAGAAATAGTCAAATCCACACTCATGGTTGAAAATTTTAACACATACCTTTTTGCAGATGATAGAAGAAACAAGCAGACAGTATAGTTATTCCTCAAAGACCTAAAAGTAGACCTACCATTCAATCCAGCAATCCCATTACTGGATATGTACCCAAAGGAAAAGAAGTAATTTTATCAAAAAGATGCCTGCACTCAAATGTTTATTGGAGCACAATTAACCATTGCAAAGATATGGAATCAATGCAAATGCCCATTAATTCATGAGTGGATTAACAAAATGTGGTATATCTATATCATGGAATACTACTCAGCCATGATGAAGGATGACTTATGCCTTTTGCAACAATATGGATGAATTGGAGACCATTATTTTTTAAGTGAAGTATCTAAAGAATGGAAAAACAAACACCACATGTACTCACTATTATACAAACTATTGGAACAAACTGATGAGCACACATATGTATAGAGGGAAGTAAAACTCAATGGAAATCAAGCAGGGTGAGGGGAGTGGAGAGGACGGTTGAAAACCTACCTAACATGTACAGTGAACACTATCTGGGTGATGGGTACACTTATAACCCTGACTCAAGCATTACAAAAATGACCCTTATAACCAAAACATTTGTACTCCTGTAATACTTTGAAATAAAATAATAATAATAATAAAAGACATGGAGCACTACTCAGACATAAAAAGGAATGAAATAATGTCTTTTGTAGCAACTTGGATAGAATTGGAGACCATTATCTTAAGTGAAGTATCTAAGGAATAAAAAAACAAATACCACAGGTTCTCACATAAATAGGTGGAAGCTAAATGAGAGGGACATCTACATATTGGGTATAAGATACACTCTTCTAGTGATGGGTATATTAAAAGCATTGAATTCAGCATGACACAATTCATCCATGTAACAAAAAACACCTGTACTATTTTAAATAAAAATATACAGTCTAACCAGAGGGCCATCAATTTTGTTGATCTTTTCGAAAAATGAGCTTCTGATTTTGTTGATCTTCCATATAATTCTCTTGTTCTCCATTTCATTTAGTTGTGTTTTGATCTTAGTTATTTCTTTTCTTCTGCTAGGATTGGAATTGGTTTGCTCTTCTTTTTCCAATTCCTTGAGTCTGTTCATTAGGTTGTCGGTATCTAATCTTTCTGTTTTTTGGATGTGAGCAATTTTTGCTATTAGTTTTCCTCTCAGATATGCTTTTGCTGTATCCCACAAGTTTTGGTATGAAGTAGCTCCATTGTCATTTTGTTCAAAGAAACTCTTGATTTCCCTCTGAATTTCTTCCTGGACCCAAAGTTATTCAACAGTAGATTGTTTAGTTTCCATGACTTTGTGAAGTGGTGCACATTTCTGTTAGAATTGACCTCTAATTTTATACCACTATAATCAGAGAAGACACATAGTATTCTGGCTAGGCTGACAAGATCTCAAAGGGAAAGGACTGTAATAAACTCAATAAGAAATGAAAAAGGAGAGGTCACAACAGACACCACAGAAATACAAAACATTATGTTTGACTACTAGAAAAATCAATATGCCCAAAAACTACAGAATGAAGATGAAATGGATTCCTTTCATACAACCTCCCTAAGTTCACCCACGAGGTAACAGAATTCTTGAACAGACCAAACTCAAGCTCAGAAATTGAAGCAGTAATTAAAAACCTCCCCAAACGGAAAAGTCCCAGGCCAGATGGCTACACTTCAGAGTTCTACCAAACATACAAAGATGAAATCATACCTATACTACAGAAACTATTCCACACCATTGAGAAGGATGGTATCCTTCCTAACTCATTCTACGAAGCCAATATCACCTTGGTACCAAAACCAGGAAAGGATGCAACAACAAAAAAAGAAAATTACAGACCAATATCCCTCATGAATATAGATGTAAAAATCCTAAATAAAATCTTAGCAAATAGAATTCAGCAGCACGTCAAAAAAATAATTCACCATGACCAGATGGGCTTTATTCCAGGGATGCAAGGCT